>SCLF01133853.1:0-10562 GCA_004367975.1 Mesochordaeus erythrocephalus
TGATTTTACCTACTTTCTCCTTTGTCTACCGGGCCTACATTTTCTTTTCTCAAATCTTGATTCCTCAAGTAATGTAGCTTGTTAACCACCGGCATGTGTATATCTTTGTTACGATAGTAGGTTCCTGCATAAAACCCAGGTTACTTAGTGTAAGGTTTCGCCTAGTCTGGACTGCCTTTCTTTGCGCTATCCCGTGAAACCGGCCAAATACTCCTGGCCATATTACTTCCACTTATGATGAAAGAAAGAACTCTTTATCCTTCCTATCGCATTGAGTACTATCCCATGGTTCCTATTTACTGGTATAATAACTGGTTCTCCTGTAGTTCTAATTCCTTTACCACGCATTCACACATTGGTGTTCTAAAAGTGTACAGTCACATTGACACTTCGCTTCTGGAACATCTATTTTTATAACTCTGTATAAATTAACTAATTTAGATTTCTAATAAACTAACGCATTCATTTTTCTAATAAATTAACTAATTTATATTTTGATTAAATTTAATACTGAAATTAATTATTAAATGGAAGGCGTGGAGAATAAGATAAACGATTTATCCCTACATTTTTTCGATTATTAACCTTCATTTAACCTATTTTCCCTTCATTTTACTGTTGATTTAGCGATTAAACCATTAAACGAAGGTCTGTTTGTTAGGTATGTGCTATCCTTAACCAGTGGATACCCCTTAGGGACATATGTCCCTTAACACGTCGAAAACCCTCTTCTTTCGAAAAAACTCGAGAACGAATGGATGGATCTGCTTCAAATTTTAACACATAGTGATTTCCAATAACCTTCATACAAAAATAGTGTCGATGAAAAATGTTCAGTGTAACTAATTTGGCAGACCAAAAGCGTTTTGGCACTTTTTGTGAAAATTGAAGCAGCTTGCAATATTTAACTGCCATTATCTCAGCGGTCGGACATCTATATCAATCCAAATTTTGTCAGTGTTTTGCCTTTGTATGATTCTCGTTACATATAAAACACGGCGGTCTTATCATCTACAGAACATTTATTGAAAGAAATCAAACGGTTTACTAATTACAGCATTAAAAGTTTGGACAGTAGGAACTCGCTTATAATTTGTTATTCTTCTCTCGGTATCCATGTTGGCATAAAACAAAATAATGGTCTCACGTTGTAAACAACATTTTTTATTAAATATTTAGTGAAGAACTCTCCATTTTTTCAGAAATCCAACGGTTTTCCGACTATAACTCTAAGTCCTTTAACACCAATAACTCAGATTAATTTTATTAATGTTCTTTCAGTATCCTTGATGTCAGAGCAAAAAATTACGTTCTTTTAGTGCACTTACGTATTTTCGAGTGAATTTACAGTGAAACTGTCAAAATTTTCTCCAATAACCTCTCTTTTGTTTCGTAATTATATTATATCCAATATATTAATTCACTAGCATGTAATTCGTCTTTTTTTGTTGTAAAACCTTCCATCCTAGTGGGCATATAAATATATTATTGTGAGGACTTTCACAATATCGGATAACTATAAATCGATAAATATTGATTGAAATGTTAAAATTGTATAAGAGAAAGATTGGATTCGACGAATAAAATCAAAAAGGTATGAAGTGCTGACAAATAATTTCCAATCATTTATAATAATAAATATCTGTTATTAATCTTGGTACGCTGAATTGTTTTGGATTTTTAGGCATATTATTTGATCGAGAAAATATTATTTGAATGCAATTGCTCGTTCTAACCCTTATATTATGGGCGTGTTTGTAAACAAATAGATACAAATTAATTGCCAAAAAATTGCCAATAATACATATCTGTTATTAAGCTAAGAACGTTGACTTTTTTTGGACTTCTAGCCATATATTTGACCGAGAAAATATTATTTGAATGAAGTTTTACGTGATAACCCGTTACATTTCGGTTTTTCATACTTTACCGATAAGCAATTTAACGCCGTTAAATAGCCAGATAGCAGGGCTTCCTTCGTTCAGATTTTCATTGGAAAATATTGTTCCGTTTTGAATTGAGATGGAAAAGAAGAGCAGAGGGAAGATCGAAATGTAACGGGTTATCACGTGAAATTTCATTCAAATAATATATATGGCTAGAAGCTAGCTTAATAACAGATATGTATTATTATTAATTATTAATGGATGTCTGCTACATTTCCTCTCAAGTGGTCGACCCCGAATTCCTAACCGGTTACGTAGTTATAGTCACTAAAATTCAGTAATGTGATTTCGGACACTATGTCCGATTGGCTCGAAAGTGGGCTTATTCGACGCGGCATGACTCCAGCTTCAATTTTACCCAAAGAACTAACCCCGCATTCTTAACACGTGAGCTAGTTATAGCACAAAAATGGAATTTCTAAAGTACAAATTTTCAAAAAGTGGCAAAATAATGAATTGTTCACCTTTCGATTTGTTTTGATTTCTAAAACATTTCAGGGTCCCAAAGTATGTTCACGAAAAAATTGACTCGAAACCGCTGCATAAAAACTAATGTTTGGGATCGTCAATGTCAATCTTGTCTATTTGGCAATGTGACTTTCGAGGTTGATAAGTTAAAACGGATAATCGGAGTACGTTTTCGATACGTGTAGTAGATGCCATGAGGTCTACGTAATCTAGTGCAATTTAGTACGGTGAGCTCTCATGCCCCATGAGTTAAAATTAACGTTTTTTTCAAAAAACGGTCTTTTTCACGTGTATAATTTCAGATAGTCTGGGAACAGATTCTGAACCGCAATGATAACTGTATCAGACCCACTAAGTCTCGCTAAGCCATCAGTTGCTCCCTGGAATAGAAAGGGGGGGGGGGTAGTAGTGACAGGCCGGCGTCATATTATGCTTTCTCTTGCAGTTCATGAAAGCGTAATGTTTACAGAGATCAGCATAACTGTGTTCTTTGTAAAAAATGTGCTCGCTCTCTTCCTAGCACGATCCTCTCTCTAATTTAGACACAGATACACCGTAAATTCAATACAAAATAATTGAAAGCAATATAAGAACTTTTTTTTTCAATGCCAACAAGAATACCCAAAGAACATTAATACAGTGAATCTGAGTTATTGGGGTTAAAATTCTCGGAGTTATAGTCGGAAAACCGTTCGATTTCTGAAAAAAATGGAGACTGCTTCACTAAATAATTAAAAACGAGTTCCTACCGTCAAAACTCTTAGTGCTGCAATTAGTGAACCGTTTCATGTCCTCAAAAAATACCCGAATTCAATAAAAAATGTTCTGTAGATGATAAGACAGCCATGTTTTGTATATGACGAGAATCCTACAAAGGCAAAATACTGACAAAATTTGTTTTTTTAATTCGTTTCAATTCTCAGTAAAAGCGCGAAAACGCTTTTGGCCTACCAAATTAGTTACACGGAACGTTTTTCATCGGCATTGTGTATGAAGGGTATTTTAAATCCCTATAATGTGTTACAATCCGAAGCAGATCCATCCATTCGTTCTCGAGATAACTGCGAAAGAAGAGCGTTTTTGACATGTTAAGGGACATATATCAATTCGGGGTATCCAATGGTTAAGATTAATTAATAAAGGGCGCCGGTTATCCAAATATAATAACTACAGTGGATGTGTAAAAATGGCAGTCGTAGTTTCGTTTCGCACACTATGATTTGTCACGCAGTTTGAAACTCTAGGCCCGCCAATTAGTACAAGGTAAGAATGTCATTAATCATTATTTAATGCTTAAATACATTAATACAATAATAATTGGTAACTAATTATTGTGAAGAGATAATAAGCACATCTTCTATAATTAGTAGTAAACTCAACAAGCACAGTGGCGATGACTTATAATCGATCACACCTCGTCCGACTCCGAGCGACTGGTCTACAAACTGATAAATTCTAATATTATTTCGCTGATTACGTTTAATTATGCACATTTATGTTCATTCATTGATAATGTTTTTTTCCAAGTCCGATCGAAGGCGTTGTCCTTTTTTAGTGTTGTTTTTACCCACCTCAGTGTATATATTCAATAAAAGTACCGATATAAACTATAATCCTCTGAAAAGTTCCCCGTCTCTCGATATGAAAAAAGAAATGTGTTGTGTATTTGCAATACCCGTGTTTGTCTACAATAGTCATAAAAATAATTTATTTAACCCTCATGTAAAAAGCTGCCGCGCTGTGCTTTTGGAGGACAAAAATGGGTACAATTTTAATTGATTATAGAAAATTTAGATATTCAACTTACAATGACTTTTAAAGCTAGATTTCAGGATTTAGCGTAATTGGTTGATTGTCGTTTAAGAATTTGAATACATTGAATTTTTTTATCATCCAATCAAAATAGTGTAAATATATATACATCTAACATTGGCCAATAAGCTTCTTCGACGGATTCCTGATTGGGAGCTTTCCATGAATCACGAGTTTGGCTAATCCCACGATGGAACGACCTATAGCATTCGCGATTTTCTTAGTAGTAAAACTTGCGTTTCTTACGCCGTTTATGAAGGTGTAATAAACAGTATATTTCATTCTATCGGTACGTTACGGTCATGCAATTGTAACATAATGTCCATTGGACAAGGATACATGTATTTATATCAATGAAGAATATGACAGAATAGGCTTTTCCACAACGCGGTAATTATAGCTTGGCATACATAGCATTTACCACAGAATACCAATATTTTTGAAGCATTTTCGGTTATTTTTTACAAGAGGGTTGACATTGGATAATTCTATTCCCTTAAGAACAGAAGTGTGTAGGCTATCCGAGTTGTAATATGATTCTACCTATTAGTTACCTTCTTGTTCATACTACAGTACCGTAGGTAAAATTGGCAGTACCGTAGATTTTTTTCTAGAGCCGTATCTCTGGAAATTCCATAACTGGCTTTTAATTAAATGTGTACCATTAGAGAGCTGAATTGTTTTTAAGATATACTGCCAATTTTAACCAAGGTAGTGCATAATTCAAGAGTCTTACACAACTAGTTTTGAAAATATTTCCTGATTCACCATATTTATGAGTTATTGGATTACTTCCATATTTATACGATTTTTCGAGCAACTTTCCAAAGCTTTCTAGATTGCCTTGATCGGCGTAATCTGTAACTATCCATGTTTCGCTATCAGTCACCACCAAGCCAATCAGGGTAATGATGTTTTCGCTCCTTAATCTCCCTAGTATGAATGACTCTTGTATAAAGTCTATGATAAGCTTCATGCATTTTTCGTCATTTGGACATCCATCAACGGACTGGTTTGTATTCCATACGTGTGTTGTTTTCTTAACTGCGACGGTTTTAATGACTCTGTGAACTCCGTTAATCTTATCGCTGTTTAGGCATATGTATAGCATGCTTTTGGCGACGTCCCGGATCCGCCAACCCGAAAGATAAGAAATAAATAAAACATTAATTTTAACTCTTGTGCAACAATATGATCAATTTTTTAATCATTTTTACTGTTAAGTCTAATCGAAATCGAACGCCCGAAGTACGCGCATACAACACGGAACTGTTTGTGCATGGGGGTTAAAAAATATCAAACGGCTTAACCCTCTTGTAAAAAACTGGAGAGATGTGGTTTTCGACCACAAAAATGGTTACAGTTGTTGATGCTTAATCCACTGGAGTTAGAAATTAAAATCAGTAATATACAATTTATCTATAATTCCAGACATATACAAGAACACGAGATACACAACCGTACAAGCAAACCGGAAATAGTCGAACAATTTATCGAGGAATAGCAAAAGACCATCTGAAAATCAGACTGGAGCGGTAACACCAAGACGAGTAAAGAGAGTCACAAAGTGCGAAAATGCAACCAAACAAAGAAGTAAGTTGAACAAAAAATACTGTTTGATGCAAAAATTATAAATTATCAAAAATAAGTAGCCTTGGTTACGAAACCAAGAAAGAAACAAGCACCTGTACTTAAATGGCGTGTACTAGGGAAGCTTGCTAGGGAGTTATGGATAGACACCAAAGGTAGAATAATAGACACTTTTTAATAAAAAGCGGCTAGTATTCACGTGCTCACCGGATGCAGGTGGATTGACGCTTGCCGTATAAAATGGAAATATATACGGGTAGATCGTCTTCATAATAGATTGTATGTAAACATAGACATAAGGATGTTCAAAGCATACTAGCTAGTAATTCGCGACAAGTGCTGATGTTTGCAGAGGTGGAAAGTGAGCAGTGGAACTGTCCAGTGACAGCTCTTGAAAAGTGGTGGGCTTATAGAGGAAGGCCTACAATGGGTTTAAAAAGCTTAGGTATGCCAAGGTCACCGAGGAGACACACATGTCGTAATTTGTGTTATGCGATGCTGCTAGCTTTAGGAATAGATGTAGCTTATGTTATATGCCAACATAGATGGGTCAGAAATAGTGAGATGTTGAATTCTTTTGTAGGGTTACATCTTTCACAGATTGATACGGCGTCAGCAGCAATGCTTGCAAACAACATGTATTAAATGGTCTACTTGCAACAGGTACCTTTGGAATAACTCTGAAATAAAAATAAATAAGATACAGATGTTACATTGAGGGGATGATGGCGATGAAAATCGCTGAAGTAAAACCGGTCATTCGATTTCTTCTGCAAAATGCGCTGCAAGGCCGACAAAAAGAGGACGGGGATTCACAGGCTTTTTGCATTTGGAAACATTTATACCAATGTCGTTTGGCCTCTTTCACAAATACCCGAAAAATTATTGAGCCTGAAGAAACTGTATGTTCAAAAGGCGGAGGTACATTTACTGACAATACCACTGACATGGAATCTAAATAGAAAATTGGCCAGATCTCTATGACATAAACCTGAAGAGACCACTCAGGTTTAGTGAACTGGAGAACCAAGGAATGAAATTTTTAATGCAGCAAGCCGAATAAAACAATCATTGATTAAGATATTGGGCTTCCTTAAAAAATGCATGTAAGTTTAGTGAAGTGTCGTAAACCTGCAAGCATAAACAAGTGAGAGGTTTATATTTAATATGAGTATAGGCAACCCAGCCGAAATGGGGTTTCAATAACTAATTATGTTTCAGTCGAAAGCCCAAGATTTAGATTGCGTTACTACAGGTTATATGAAGAATACAGACAAGTCTGAGAAGTCTGAGGCAAGTCTGAAAACCAATCAAATCACTTACAATCCTACTTCCTACGAAAAACATATTTGTGGGATTTTCCAAATGAATAAAAATTCATAGAACCGAAAGGGAGTTAACCACAAAAATGGGCCTCAAAAGGCATTTTTTCTCTCTCGCCCTCCTCCCATTATCAATAACCTCAAGTACTACGCAATAAAACGTCAAAGTAAAGATGGAAATTGAAACATTTATGTGGACAGTCCCAGTCAAGCAAAATCATTTTATTATAAAACATAGAAGACGTGTACTATTTCTGTTAGAAGAGTTAAATAGGGACATCTTCGGTTTCATCGAAATTTTGTATGCGTTCCTGAGTTCGATATGTTTCACGAATTGAACCTTAAAAACAATTCCGAAATTTCCAGTTCCAATTTTGACAAGGGTATTTTCATTAAAGTCACTAACGCGTAGGAACAAATCACGTGTCCTCTTAAATCCATTAGCAAGTGGACTATCTTCATTCGAATTGGCCATCTCGCGTTTCGTGTGAAGCATAAATTCTTCCCAAATGCGTTCCTTTTTAACTTGCACAACTTGGCTGAAAATAAACTTACTACGCATTTTGATTCTTTCCAGGGTTATTCAATATATATCTTTAATATGGTGTCTAGTCTTCTACCAGCTGAAGGATAATGACATTGTTTTATCTGCAATTATATAACTAACCGACTGATTTCTCTAAGCTTTAGTTTTCCACTAGACGTCGTCTCGGGCAACAATCTGATGTTATTCACGATTAAAAGTAATCAACCTGCGGTTTTCAGCAGTAACTTCCGGTGGTACTTCGGTCTAACAATTGTTCCAAAAAATCCCACGTCCAATTTAGAGGGGTTTGTGGGTGTCAATCAGACATTTTCTCGGTACAGAAATTGGGCGTTATAGTTGCCTGAGGGTTGGTATCTTAAATCGTTTACTGGTAGATACCCTAATGAAATTCCAGAGCATGTTTTGACTTCTAGCGAGATGTCAGATTATTTTCTCGACATTTAGTCTTCTCCACCAATTCTGTCTACAATATTCACTTACTATTCTTATTAAAAGCTTACTATTACCCGAATTAGTAGTTCTACAGCTCCATTTCACTATTATATGATCTGTATCCGAGCAGTGTTCATATGAGATCACAAGTGTCCCCTCCCCCTAGTTCAAGTAACAACTGATCTGTTAACGAGATTTAGTGAGTCCGATAGAGAATATCCAAAATTACACGGCGTCTTATAGTTAACCCCCTCTAAAGACAACATGAAAAAGACCTTTCAAAAAAAATGTTAATTTTAACTCCGGGAACGAACTAAATTATAGGACATTCATTAAAGGTACCGAAAACATAGCCCATTACTTGTTTTAAAGATATGGACCTCGAAAAAGTCCTAAACTTTAGTTTTTACGCAGTTGTTTCGCGTCGAATTTTTAGTGAACATATTGATAATTTGACGCGAATCAGCTGCGTAAAACTAAAGTTCAGGACGGTCAAAGTTCGAGGTCTATAGCTTTAAAACAAATAATCGGAGTATGTTTTCGATCCATTTATTGGATGCCCTGGGGTCTACTTAATCTAGTATAATTTAGTTCGGTGAGCTGCCGTACCCCACGATTTAAAATTAACATTTTTTCGAACCCCAAGAAAAAACTCTATCAGACTCACTAAATCTCGTTAACCGATCAGTTGTTACTTGAACTAGGGGGACTGGAGGGGGTTACTTTTGAAACTAGTGTTGAGAAGGTTAAAATTGGATGTCCTATATTTTTTTTTGAAATATCCGCAATTTTTTAATCAAAGGTTTACTATTAGAAAGATAAACGTTTACATTTCTAATAGTAAACATTTGACTAGTAACTATTCATGAATTTTCTGTGAGACACTCGAGAAACAAATTTTAAACACGCCAAGGTTTGAAATTTTACGTTATAATTCCTGCCCAAATTCTAGTCGTAAAACCCTTCGCTATAAGTATACGCAGAAGCTATTAGCAAGCAGGTTGTTACGAAAACTCCAATAATCCATATAATATAACTACGGATTTTTGACGAGCACCTATAGTCTCCAACCTTCGTTTCTGCCGTATTTATAAATTGTGTCCAGTTGCCCCATAAGGTAGTCTTTAATACCAATTTTGAGTCGCACTTAATGAACCCATCACCAGCTTTACACTCTTTGTTAAATTTGATGTTCATAATTGAGCTAATTGGTTGTATACAAATCGATTAACTGATCGGTTCTAATGTCAAACTAAGCTAAAAATAATGTCAAGCTAATGCCAAACTAATGTCAAACTAATGTCAAACTAATGTCAATCGACCGGTTTGTAGACAGCCAACTTATTTTCACTCGGTCGTAATTTTCCAACCAGATAAAGAGACGTTTCCATAGGGTGCCATCGTATGCGTGCCTGTCCAGTCTTGGGGAGTTTTAATGGATTTGTTTTACAGGTTTTAATAATAGAATTGCTGTATGATGCATTTGGGTCGCACCTGACTAGACTACCACTCCTGAATATACACTTATGTCGCAAAAATGGTCTCACAAAATTGTCTCACAAGTGTTTGAACCAAGGCACCATTAGGAGCTTATTTGTGTATGTACCACAAAACTGGGTATAATTTAGCTTTAAAGAACTAAGATGAGAACGCT
The DNA here is from genome assembly GCA_004367975.1 of Mesochordaeus erythrocephalus. Taxonomy (NCBI): domain Eukaryota; kingdom Metazoa; phylum Chordata; class Appendicularia; order Copelata; family Oikopleuridae; genus Mesochordaeus; species Mesochordaeus erythrocephalus. Next base: position 9,772 of record SCLF01133853.1, read on the forward strand.
GAGAATCATAACATCTCGGCACAGCTTGAAATTGTATGTTTTCTAAGAGTATATAAAGCACGGATAAAATATTTAGGCATTATTACAAATCATTACAAAATGCCACGAGTTATAATAGATACGAGATATTGACACCTGCAGGATGGCATGGCAATGGTCCTGGAAATGAGATGGCAGAGGCAGAAAAAACGAGACATCGCTACCATAAAAATTGAAAAATTGGTAGAAAAAATTAGAAAATTAAAAATTTTATTTTTATATGAATTTTATATTCTTATAGTCGCCAGAATGTGATTTTGGCGACGTGTGCATTTGATGCTATTTTGTAAAAAGCTGCGCTAAGGCGAAAAACCTTATAAAAAAGTTCAAAAATTTAAAAATATTCTTCAAAAAAATAGTTTCATGGAAACTATTTTGGAGCTCGGAGACGACACCATGGGGCTGGATGATGCCACCCATTCGTGAAGGTCGAGCTCAATAACCGGGTGGTGGGAAAAAGCCGTGGGAAAGTGCAGCAGACCCCGGGGAGTTAAAAGAAAAAGTCCGAACGAGGCAGATTGGATTGCCTCAAATAAGACAAAATTGTAAAATAAATCGTGAGAAAGTGGGGGGTGGAGGAATTGAAAAATAAAAAGTGAGAAAGTGGGGGGTGGATTGGGGAAACGACTAGAATGCCTGGGAAATTTGATTAGAGGGGAAAATTGGTTGCAAATTGGGCAACCGTGAGAAAATCCACCCCCAGGGGGGCGCTGTGGCACTGCAAATAAATTTTGGGAGGCGGAATTTTGGGG
>SCLF01133964.1:0-10562 GCA_004367975.1 Mesochordaeus erythrocephalus
TTACTTGACAAAATTGGTTTGATTGAGTTACGACTAACTTTGTCTTCAATTTTAACCAGGTCAACCTCAAATACTTCCTCAAGTGCGCCCTCAACCTCTTGATCGTTATTCGGTTTCCCATATATTGCTTGGGGCTCGGAGTCAATAGACGTTACTGAAATACTTTCTTTAATACTCTCCAATGTAGTTGTGGAAGAATGGCCCACAGCGTTAAGTTTTTCATTCTTACTTGACAAAATTGGTTTGATTGAGTTACGACTAACTTTGTCTTCAATTTTAACCAGGTCAACCTCAAATACTTCCTCACTTCGGGGTCTTTCTTATATTGTGCATCTATTGTTTGAGACTCGGCATCAATGGACTTTACTGAAACAATTTGTTTAATATTCTTCAAAGTAGATACGGGGGAGTAAACCACAACGTCCTCTCTTTCTTTCTGACTTGACATAATTGGTTTGATTGAGTTATGGCTGTCCTGATCATATTTAGTTTCATCTGCGTTAGCCTCAAATGTTTCCTCAAATACATCCTGGGTTTTCTTTGGGTTTTCATATATTGCTTGGGGATCGGCGTCAATAGACTTTACTGAAATCCTTTCCTTAATATTCTCCAAAGTAGATGTGGAGGAATAGCCCACAGCGTTAGCTTTTTCATTCTTATTTGACACAATTTGTTTGATTGAGATATTGTTGAGTTTGCCTGCTTCAGTTTGAACCTCAAATTCTCCCCCAAGGTCGTTGTATTTCATATGTGGTTCATCTATTGCTTGGCGCGAGTCATCAATAGACTTCACTAAAACCGTCCTACTCCCATACGGAGCTGCCGTCACTGATTTTCGGCACAAAATAGCAGCAACCATTTCACCACGAGCCACCTAGGATATAAGTAGTTAGTTTTAGCTAAGTACAGCCGCGAGGGGAAAACTGAGACTGGCAAGAGGATTAAAGGTCTTGGTTGATCTACAAGAACTTTATGCGGACCAGGAAGATACGGTGCAAGCATTTTAATCACACTGTCTATTAATAATAAACAATTTATTAACTAATAGATACCACCCTGGCTATTTTCGCGGTCTTCTTGTAATGAAAAGTTTTGCGTTCTATCTAAGGGTTCATTATTTCCATATATATGTTTACTTTGGCCACTAGCATGTTGTGATTATCTGAAATTATCTAGCTAACCTAGTGACTCCTCTGAGCTTAAATTTGGTCTGTAATTCGATTATACATCTGTCGATCATATGAAAGTAAAAAAAGGCTATGTCTCTTAGAACACATTTTGCGAAGTAAAATCTTCAGCAGGAGAAATTCTGAAAATCCAGTTACGATTTAGAAAATGGCATTCACTTTGACAACCCTCAGTGTGGACGTTACTGTATTAAATCCAAAGAGATATTTTCGAGAACATACAAGTGAAAATTGATGGTTCCATTACAAGATTTAGACACCATAGGTCTACGGAGAACATGTATAATGATATTAATTTTTATATTATAGTATTAATTATAATACTATAGTTTTAAGTATTATAATATTAATAATTTGTATCTTATGATTTATAATACAGGAAATTATATTATTCGCTACTTTTCTCCTCCACTAAACGGCCTAGGCCTATACCGAATTAGTAAACCCAACGAAAATAGTGTTTGTGCCGATTGTTTACGAGAGATTGGATAGAATTCCGTAGTTGTTATTTACAAGTTATAAGTCTGCTTGCATATTAGTAGCGTAACGGTAACTATGCTGTTCGTTACGTCTAATTTGAGTTAGTGGTCAGTGGTTAAGGCGAGTACGTGACATCATTTCAAATATTTCGAAATAAACAACAGAAAAGAAGAACGTAACGTATGTTTATGACAAACAATTACGGCATAGCAAAGAGAAGATAGAGAACTGGCAAAAAGCGCGAAAACGTTAACCCAAATATATGAAAACATATTTCTGCTCGTAAATTCCCTTTATGAATCTAAATTATACCTGACGCATTATTTTTCTCTGAGATTTACAGGAACTATAAACCTGTTGGTCGTAATTGTCCGTCATGAATATAAATTACATTCTCTTCTTCTCTGTTGTTAAATTCGAAATATTTGAATTGGCGTCACACCCGACAGAAGGATAATTAACCTACGCATATTAACCATTGACGTCTAGCTCAAATTAGACGTAACGAACAAAATAGTTACCGTTACACTCCTAATATAAAAGCAGACTTATAACTTGTAAATAATAACTACGGAATTATATCCATTTCCAGTGCAATCTCTTGTAAACAATTGACGCAAACACTATTTTCGTTGGTCTTAACAGCGTAAGAAATGGCATGCCTAAAAAAGTACGACTTTCGCGGGTTAAGCTCTACAAATCATATCGAGGGAATGTTTACTAATTCAGTATAGGCCTATGCCGTTTCTTGGAGCAGAAAAGTACCTAATAATCTAATTCCCAGTATTATAAGCCATAATACATACATTATTAATATAATAATAATTAATATTATAATATAATAATGATTATAATTATTCATGTTCTCCTTAGACCTGCGGTGTCTAAATCTTATAATGGAGCAGTACTAGTCTAATTTGCTGAATTATCTAACACCCTGACGTATGCCTGACGCCTACGTTTACCTCCTTTACATTCGGATTACCGTCTTCACATTTGGATTTGGGATATGGCTCGGAACGTTATCCAACAATAAAATGCACATTTTTACTGGATAATTCTGAGTAATAATGTCGAAAACCTCATTTCTATGTGAAACGTTAATCATAGATTTAGCCAGTTGGTATATCAGTGCCCGAGAGTACAGAGGCTTGCTTGTCAAATTTAAGACATCACGCGTTGTGATTCTTTAGTTTAATTCAACCAATGAACAAGATAGTAGTTGCAATTAATTACGTAAATACCATCTAGTTCAAATTTATTCGGGTCTAATCATAATACTCGTTGATAAGGTGTGGGTGGAATAATTTCCTATACGATACATTTCCTTCCTTGTGAGAGGTGCCTTCCTCCAATTCTGTTGCACTAATCAAAGGTCGGGGAAATTGGCTAAATCCACCTTACTTTTGTTCATCTTCTAGATTTTTCTGTCGTCTATTATTCACCATTATTTTTTCATATTGTGAAATTGAGAGATGTTTAAATGTCGAAAATAAATGTCCAAAAATGTCCAAAATGTCCATAAATTTCCAAAATTATCAACTTCATTCACTTTAAAAAAACAGGAAAATATCCATTATGCAACTTTCAAGAGATGGGAAGACGATGCTAGAAAAATTTTTGAGTCAAATTCTCAGGCTAGTGTACACTCTGGGAGAAAAGGGGATGCAGTTCTTCCTGAATTCGAAAAAGCTGTAATGAAAGTGTGCGATGAAAAGAAAGATCGTTTTACGGCCTGCCCGGTGGTCGGAGTCATGGGAAACCTAGATGATTACTTGTCCTGTGGCATCACAAAGTCAAGAGCCTCGATCTTGGAAGTCAAAGCAAAAGTGGTTCCCTCGCTGTATCCACTATAACAATGGTGCCGCTTGGATGAAGAAGGAAAATTAGAAACTCGAAATGAAGCGCTTATCGGAATTTTTGAGGAAAAGGTGACCCAGAGAGCAGTGTTTTACTTACAGACAATTTGGATGCCGACAAATGTGACCTAAGGAGCTGGGAATCAGAAATTTGACGATCGAATTCTTCTCCCAAATAATACTGGTTTCCTCTCACATTCGCAAACCTAAAGCAGCAATACAAAAAGTATTTGTTTAATTAGAGGGTTGAATTCGACAAAAATAACATGGGAGAACGGTTGCAGTAAAAATCTGCTAAATTTTGACAAATTTGAAATCGTGGGCCACATAGCAAGCATAGTATTACACCAAGGATTACAGTTTCCGTCGAGATGAATCAACAGCATCCATGTAAGTGTCATCAATGCAACAGTTATAATCATTTTAACATGAAATATTCCAACACTAGATGACAAAAATGTACCACTGTGCAACCCCGAAGACTTGTTTCTGAACTGTTTCTCGATTGCCGATGCTGTCAGCTCTAATAAACCGTTAGCTTGGCTTAACCTAAAAGCCGTAGTAAAAACATTAGTAAAACATTAAGAACCAGCGCCCTGCTTTTTCTCATTAAATGGTGCATAATTTTTAACTCATAGACGTCACAACTACAGTCAAGTCAAAAAGTCACTAGTGGTATCGTTTCCTCTCGGCAATGTTTACCATTTAAACGGTGAACGTTTAGCTTTCTAATGGTAAACCTTTTAAAAATAACTATTCATTTATTTTCCGCTGACTGTAGTAGTAATTGTAAAAAAGACTAATTTTCCTGGGCTTGAGCGCTCTCATCGCCAGAGAATTTGGAATTTAGGTCGCACTAACCAAGTCTTATACAAGTCACTCCCAATCAATTCAAGTCTCTAATCTAGCGTTTGTTCGACGATTAGCTTTACATGATGGTGGAACTAACTCCATGGCCTCCGTCCGTGATAAATTAAACTCCCTAGAGTGATAAGATCTGGCACACAGCCTGAAATTTATTGTTTCCGTTAGTATTCGTCAGAAATATGCAGGAAAATATGGCTTGACATTTTTCAAGCTGCATTCAGAAAAACCCAATTTTGTCGAATAAACTACGGCATACAGATATTCTAGTTTAGTTCGACTGAAGTTTTCGAATTTTACGTTTTTAGGTTCACTTCATGTTAGAACTTTGGGTCGGAACTTCACTCAAAATATGGGAGTTGTGAGATACAGCTCTCTTTAGTAAAAAGTAAGTGGATTTCCTCAACATGTCATTTGTTAGCTACCTTTTTGAAGTAATATTTTTTTCTACTAAAGGTCCTATCGCCTAAAACAATTTCGGGCTCCAGACTACAGTAAAATAATTGCTGATTGTTGCGCTAAACTTCCCGCTTCTACGTGTTATTTAACGTGCCAATCATTCGGACCTGACTTTATCCTGTTTTTATTATAACTCTTAATTGTGTATTTCTCTTAGATACAAATTATACTGGACGTGTATCCCTTAAGCCACATCCAGCACCTTTTTGTGAAGTAGTTTCAATAAGACGGCGATCGCTTCTTGTGGTGTACTAGACCAGCCTAGTGATTTCAATTTGAAGTGATTGAATGGTCAAACACATCAATGGAGCTGAACAGTTTCAAAATATCCGGCTAATATGTTCTCGGAATTTTCATTCGAGTAGTTAGCTACTTCACAAAAAAGCGCAGAAGGTGCGCTGGGGATATAGATCAAGCCTGGATTGCAGCATTTCGTGCGTCAAATATTGCGTGAGTTCAAAGAAAACGATCGGCGAAAGCTAAAATTGAGTTACCCAATCCAATTTATCGGCTGTCAATTAACCAGCAGATACCATTTCGCGTTTTTTCTGTAGATACCACCCGATTCAATTAGCGATCGGCTTCTTATTTGTCTTTCTTCTAGCAAACCATAAATTACATCTTTTTGAAGTTTTGGTTGATTAAGGATAAACTCGTTGTCGATAGACCGGTAGTTATCTTTTGAAAATATCTCGGTTGCTTTTAGTAGAGTACGGTTTAAAATGCGTCTTGCCAGCGTGCTTATTGAGCTATAGACGCTGTTTTCTGAGCCGTCATTTTTTTCTGAGTTCAAAAACTGCGCGTTGGGAATTTAGTTGGACCAGTGCGTCAAAAGAATCGAACCACCAGCCTCTAGAAGACCTCTAGAAGAGGAGCGAGAGAAAAATTATACTTTTTGCCGTATTATACTAGTTTTTTGTTATATTGGATACACCACTAAAATTTAATGGTACAAGTTTTTTTCAATTAAAAAAAACATTTACGGCTGAGAAAATGGCATTTAAATGTAAAAAGGATTTTGTACAACTCTCCATTTGTAGCAGTCATACCATTATGTCGGCAATGGATATATCTTTAATCTTGCAACATTTCAAAAAGATACAATGAACAGCTTTCGACAAAATGATAGGCGGCCTGCCTCAAAAGGTGTGCTATTTATGTTCGGTTTGTACGCTACCTTCAAGGTAGATATACCAGATGTAGAACCACGGGGTTCAGTTAATTCAGCAGGGGTTAGGTTGAATTTCCGGTTGCTTATGATGAACACTAATAGGAAATAAAAATACAAACATGACCCATATATCCTGCGGGATATCCTATAGGTGAAAATACACCTCGACCCAAAACAAAACTTATCCTGCGAAGTTGCTACCCCTAAAACGTAGCAGCATTGCGTACAAAAGCCCGTTCTCTATTTCCCCTTGCATCCAGCATCCAAGTCAGTATAAATACATCGATGCCCGCTGTATAATGAATCGCTATTTATGCGAAATCTCATTCAAAATATATTTAAAATGAAATATATATCGGATCTACCTCAGCCTTCGCCCGCCGCCACGCCGATAATGGAACAATCACCGACACAATCCCCATAACTCCCACATCCTCTCACAGATCTTTAATATGCCAAAATGCCAAAACAAGATGTACAGTTTTGGAAAAAAAAGGAAAAACAGACGCCCGATAGTTATTTGAGTTGTGGTGGTATCTAATAGTTAAAACCTCAAAGAGAAACTTAGCGACAGAGCCAGATATTATTTTTTTAATATTTCTGGATCAGGGCAGTTTTTAGATCGAACCTGACTGTCGGCCGACACAGTGGACACGATTACTTGCTTAACTGGTAAAATCCATTATCACGCAACGTGCCCGTATCATTTCACTAATAGTTCAAATCCGGGGCACTTCAAACGATCCCGCATTTGAAGGACCATCCCGTATAATGCGGACATCTGGTCACCCTAAGGGCAACCGATACTAGATTAAACTCTAATGCGCGAATAAAATTCGTTTTAATCTAACCACATCGTCTGTTTATCATGACTTTACTTACTAATATAACCTAAAGTAACGCACTGTGAATACTGAAACGTTTTGGGTTGTACTTGAGGTTATCTGATACCGGATGGCAGGTGAGTTAAATAATCATCAATTTAACGCCCTCTCGGAATTGTCGTACACCTTCGTATTTATCTTACGTTTCATAATGTTTTTCATTCGTGTACTAGTCATTGTTCATATACTTTAAATTAGCGTATTCTAACTACTTGATATTGTGACTCTCACATCTTGCCATAGTAGTCTACAGGTGTCAGTCCACCTACAGGCTATAACGTATGCAAGTAAATTATTGTACTCGTTGCTTTCTTATTGAAAAGTGCGATTTTCTAAGTTGTACATTATCTTTTCAAATAACAGGTGCTAATTTTCTCACAGCTCTCCACTTTACTATCGGTGCTGACCGAATTCCTGGTTTTCTACCTAGCGCTACACTTGCCTTGGTTTCCTAGTTTCGGTGTCAAATATAAGTCCAGTTAATATTATGCTGGATATGGATGTGTTTTCGATACTTTCATGTATTGTATTAATTGCATTGTTTAAATGGTTCTGTTTGGATTTTCTGTTAATATAAGTTCAGCGAGAAATTTCTTCCACGAATTCATTATTTGCACCTCAATCTTATTTATTCATTGATTTTGTTTATACTCGTCGACTTGAACCTGGCTTGTTATAATTATTTGTCTTCCAGTTGTGTGTTCGTGTTAAAAGTGTTCTTTTAGCGCACCATATGTATTTATTCTTCTCGTGCGTACTATTCTCGTAAATCCAGTTCTTCTAAATTATCCACCAGTCGACCGTCTCCTAATATGTCATCAGGTATTCTTTCCGTATATCTTGGCTTCCTTTTGATGTAACAGTTCAAAATTTGTATATGTAAGATCTCCTACTCTAGTGAGCACATCATTATACATAGCTTCCACGTTTTGTATATTCACTATTCTCATTTAAGAATTATCATTAATTTCGAATTCATAGGTTAGTAGAGTAGTCGCTTTGAGTTCGAGGGATTGTGTGTTATAGTTTAAGACATCATCCCAGATATGACTCCTTTCCATCCCATATTTCCGATTACTATTGATATGGACTAGAAATATGTTTTGTTATTTATATCAAATAAATTCATACAGTATGAATGCGCTGACTTCCACACCGCTTCGCTAATCTAAAGCGCCACAAGGGGGGGGGTACCACAAGAATCTATAACCATATAGAATCTATAACCATATAGAATCTATAACCATATAGAATCTATAACCATATAGTTTCATATAGTTTCACACATTGTTGGAAAGGCGACTAAATAGGCGACTATTTGCATCCTTTCAATAATTAAAGAATATTCCTTACAATGCCTTATGTTTTATATATGTTAAAAATACTATAACGCAAAAAATAGGAACTGTTCGTGACCCTATAACGAGGTAGTGTATATTTATATTATACCTGATTTAAATCTTCATATAAATTGCCGACGTCAATAGCGTTTTCTTTGATCAACACTTTTTCTGGTGGTTTAGCGTCCTTCTTTTCGGTCCACACACTGGCTTGTATAACTGCTTCAGTCTGTAGGACTGCTATAGAGAGTTTGATTATTTCATATTTTATTTCATATCGTATGTCCATTTTGCATATCAGAATTGATATCCGACCGAAATGGATTTCACCAATTACGCAACTTACGGCATTATAGTAAATTATGGATCTTCATTTTGGCAAATTTGAATCCTGGAAAGGTTAAGTTAACTTTCACAGACCTTTAATCGGTCAGACCTTGTTATTAGTGCTAATACATATAATTACAAGACCAGCCAATGTAACTTGCTGAAACCATTAGAAAGCTAAACATTCACCTTTATAATGGTAAACATTTGATTAAAAACTATTCATGGATTTTCCGGTGAGACGGCTCGAAAAAAATATACGACTGCCAATTTTAAGGACACCAGGGTGAAAGGGATAACGCCTACCCTTCAGCTAAACCGCTTCCACACACTTATATCCTATATTTAACCCCCGTGACAATATTGTCATTTGAGATATTGAGAACAATGTGAAGTTCGGTCAAGAATGGGAGAGATATATAGCCCTGGAAGACGACTGACAACTAAGTGGTCAGCGATATAAAAGGTTGACCACATTATTATAGACGTTTAATTGATTCAGCAGAATATTTAATTCCATTAGTCCTTATTTGTGCGTAGCAGATGTCTGACTCTTATAGGGGTGGAGCGAGCGGATTGGTAGATTATATTTGGCATGTATATCAAAGTCATTCATACAGTATAGTTCAGTCATTTTTAATTTGTATAAGCAACATTATAAGGAGAGTAAAATATAATTGACTACACTGTACTGTATGAACGACTTTGATATACATGTCAATATAAATTTACTATTATACAGCTAAATAGAATTGCGAAATTCGGCTAGAATTTTAAAATCTACTAATCCGCTCACTCCACTCCTATAGAGTCATACATCTCCTTCGATTCCACTTACACTATACGCGAATGGATGTTGGTTTGCGATTTCCATGATCGGTACCAACCTGTCATATTGCTGACTACTTAGTTGCCAGTCGTCTTCCAAGGCTACATATCTCTCCCATTCTTGACCGAACTCCATATTGTGCCCAATACCGCCAAATGACAATATTGTCACTGAGGTTAAATATAGGATATTGGCTGAATTATTTACAGGAAATGCACTGGACTCCCGCGTGTAGTAATTCGAACCCTAATAAATAGCTCGCAATTATAATCTGGAACAGGCCGAATCATAGGGTTTGCTCCAATTTAGAAATCCGTTTACGACTATATAATTGTTTTTTGTAATATTTTTAATTCAAAAACCAATATTAGGCGGATAAAATATCCCAAATCCCTAGGCGTGTCGACTTTTGTCGATAAAAATGAACTTTTTTAAACGTAAATTTTAACTCCAGGGGGCATGGACGCTGACCTATCTAAATTGTGGTAGATTAATTAGACCCCTGGGTATCCAATAAAAGCATCCAAAATATGGTCAACTATGGACATCTAAAGTTTTTTTTTGAACAATGTAACTTTTATTTGATACACAGGGTCTACTTAATCTCCCCGAATTTAGTTAGGCCAGCTGCCATGCCCCCAGGAGTTAAAATTTACGTTAAAAAATGGGTCATTTTCATCGACAAAAGTCGACAAGCCTAGGGATATGGGATATAACCATTTAGCATACATAGTACTGCGACTATTTATATACAGTGGGAATTATGGATAAGACCCTTACTCAATGAATCATCAAAAAGGAAGCTCTTATAGTAAATGAAAACTAAGCTTGTGATTTCTTCCCAGTTTTACGCAAAAATATGCATACCATTATTTAAAAAATTTTCCCGATTAAAACGTAGTTCAAAACGTAGCTCAACACTTTATTTAACTAGTAGATATCTATTTCTCAGTTTTATCGAGATCATATAATGTAGTGCTTCTTACCTTTAACTGCCATTTTCTCAGCCGTAAATGGATTTAAAAGAAGACTGTAGATTGGCATTTTTGTTCTGTACCGAACTCATGAAAAATAATAACTTTTACCACCTTTAAGTAGTTTAACTCCTGTGCACCCTTTTGAGTCCATCAGACTCATCGACCTGTTTTTCGCGTTTTTCTCG
>SCLF01134074.1:0-10558 GCA_004367975.1 Mesochordaeus erythrocephalus
CCTTTTTTTAAACGTTATTTTTAGCCCATGGGAGCATGGTAGCTCACCGAACTAAATCGTGCTAGATTAATAAGGCCCCTGCGCATCCAACAAAAGTATCGTAAACATACTTCGATTATTTGTTTTAAAGCTATGGACATCGAAATTTTCAAAAAGTGACAAAATCACGGCTTTTTCACTTTTCGCTTTTATTATGATTTAGAAAACATGGCACAGTCCTAAAGTATGTTCACTCGAAACGAATAATTCGAAACGATGCGGTAGAAGCTCTAATACAGGAAAACAAATTTCCATTTCGACAATGTGACTTTCGAGGTCACAGCATGTTTACGATACTTTTTGTTGATGCCCAGGGGCCTTATTAATCTAGCACGATTTAGATTGGTGAGCTGCCATGCTCCCCTGAGCTTAAATTAACGTTTAAAAAAAGGTGTGTTTAACATGTCTGTCTTTAGAGGGGGTTAACTGTACGAACGCGTATAAATTTGGACATTCTGAAGATGAATTCCGAACCGCAAGAACAAACTCTATCAAACTGGCGAAGTCTCGTTAAAAGTTTAGATGCCGTTTCAAGGGGAGAGGTGGGGCCACTTCGGACAGGTGTGTTACAGTAAGCAATAGTGTCATAAAGACACTTTAATTGTGTTTTTTCTCGTGTTAAGTTGAATAAGATCCATTTGTATCCCTATTACGTATAGAGTAAACATCACAAAACAATATGGCAAAAGTGCAGTTTTCACCAGAAATCAATCAAAGCACAGGAGTTAAAACCCATAAAATATATTCAAGATTAATAAAAATATAAATGTATCAGTCACTCAATAAGATCAAAGCCTTTCCGGTTTTCTCTCTTAAATGCATTTAAACAGAGGAATTAAATATAACTCTGTTTATATATGCTTTGATGGCTGTTATTGACCTTATATCAAAGGTACAATTTATATAGAGACACCGTAGTTTTTATTGTTATTCCTATTGCCCTTGGGCAGGATATCGTCCCTAGGATGATATGGTTGGCTAATAACGGACCGCGTGAGTCTTAAAAAGCGCCTTTCGCGTGATAAAAATACTTTTCCTAGAAATAGACCCAAATATTTCAATCCCAAAAACAAGAACAGAGAACTATGATGTATTGGTATGTAAACTTGTAAGACTGTTTCACGTTAACTACCTAGGATCATTTTGTTGACAGTATGTTAGGAGCATTTTGTGCCCATTTGCACGCAGCACCAAAAACAGCAATGGAGTTAATATTTTTTAATAATTTTTCTGCTCTAGGGGTAAATCAGGTGTTCAGATTTCGAATCTGATATTAGTTTTTGTCTCCGAAGTCTCCAAAGTCTCCAGGGGTTCTCAAGAAAGGAACCATAAGCATTTACTCTTGTAAGGTTGTTCATTTAATATAATAGTCTGTGCTAATATTGAATTATCCAAAAAGGCTTTTTTAGGGCAAAAAAAAAGCATCAAGAACTGTAGCTCTGATACCACGAAATCCAGATTTTCGTCGACTCTAAATAGATTTTTCGTAGTTGAAGATTTATCAGCTAACATCCTATTAGAGAAGAGTTATTATCGAATTAACTAAACAGGATAACAAATACTACAGTCATCTACCCAAGTTAAGGACGATAATGATGTCCAGAAAACGTCCTTAACTAGGCAAAAATCCTTAACTTGAGCATATACTAATAATATTTGATGCGGAAGTAAAGGTTGAACAATATGCGACAATAAATAATGAATTCTGATAAAGAGGTCGGGAGTTATAGGAAAAACTCGGCACATCATATTTTTAAATATAGACGAATAAGCCACGATTTTAAAATTTGCATGTAGACCCCTCTCCTCGGTTTACAAGTGTCCTGCATTACAAAACAATGTCCCGCAAAATGACAGAACCATCTCGTCACTCTAGGCTTGAGTGTAGTATAAACTTTTAGTTCACTGTTAGTTCACTTATACCGTGTCGTCGTTAAAATTGGCAGTCGTTTATTTTTTCTAAAACCGTCTCTCCCGTAAATCCGTAAATATTTTTGAATCAGAGGTTTACCATTAGAAAGCTAAACGTTCACCCTTCTAATGGTAAACATTTGATTGAAAACTATTCATGGATTTTTGGATGAGACAGCTCGAAAAAAAATTAAACGATTGCCAATTTTTCCATACCACTGTAAATGGAATAAAGCCGTAATGCGTTCCCTACTGTGAAGTTATAATGGCCCATATGGGTTAACAGGATGAATTATGGGTATCAGCTAGTCAATGTCTTTTGTCAAGTTCCAACTGTTTTATGTATTTCGACCCTTATATCCTTATTACTAAATCTTTAATGATCTGTCTCGAAAACCTATTAATTAGCGGCATCTCGTGGCCTGAACAAGCGAAAAGTCTAGCCGAGGTTGAGTCACGATCGAGTAGCTGAAGTCAACCGGACGAAAAATAAATATAGAGAAACCTTGGGTCATGTTACTATATAACTAACTGTATGTTAATAGAGAATAGAAGATCCAGACCCAATCCGTTGCGTTTTGCTTAGCGTTGACGTTTGTCGTGGGACACGAGTGGAGACTTTGTTTGGTTTGATCTTGACGCTGCAGGGCCCTTTGTCTTTGAGCTAAAAGCCCGCGCGTGAGTCCCATACTTCGTTGCTATATTGTTGGGCACACATCCGGATATTCTGACCTCGAGATGTAATTATAATTAACCCTCGTGCGTGGTAGACGTAAAAAGGCCCATCGTTAAAATACATAATTTTCGAACATTTTTTAATTAATATTTTATGCGGTTTTTATGCTTTTCGTTTTTTAGGTGGCATTTGAGCATAGATCTACCGTATGAACAGACAATTTAAAGCCAAATAAATTTTCACCAAAGTGAGCCATGAATCTGAAGCCAATATAGATGATCTTTTAAAAACAATTGGAAAGTGGTTTTGCGTTAGTCACTCACATTGGTGGTCACCTATTTTGGCTTTAAATAGACTATTTATACAGTACAATATAGTAAAATAAAACAATGTGCCAATTAATTATTTATTCCATTATTTCTTTAATGTTTACTTTCAAATTATTTTATCAATTTCAACATTTTTATGTTTTTTTGTATATTTTATTCGATTTAATAATTTAAATCATTAATTATTTAATAGAGTAAAAAAATAATTTAAACTATTATCAATGTCAGGCTTAATAGTCATCATATTAGAAACATAGTTTCGCTCCTTTTTTTTGATTTTTTTTTTAATTTGGATATTTTTAATTTGTCTGATATTAATGGCTGAAGTCTACTGGAGTACAATAGAACAAAACATGTGTAATTTTGTGTCACGACACGTGCGTCAAACTTCATTCCCGAGATATTTTATCCGAATTTTAAATATTTGCCCCGAGGCGTTTGCTTGTAATTGATACTGTATCGATATTTGTGTCATCTTTATGATTCTGTTTGCTTTCAAATGAAATGTATAGAGCAGTGGATATAGCGGCGCGGGAAGAGGATAGAAGGCACGATGAATACGTATGAGAGGTGCGTTGGGGCACCGTCACCTCTCTGGAGCCACCAAAGTGACTCCGTTGCCCATTCTGCTTTGGGCCACATTTATCCAAATTAGAAAATTAAGAGATTTTACCGAAGGCTTTTAAATTATGGTCTTGATCGAGCAGCCTACCGACTTATGGAATCCAACAATGGGTAATAAATGGCCCCCGGGGGGATAGGAATTAATAAACAGGTTTAGGCCAGAATTATAACATATGGCGTCCGGAGGTGAAGGGCACGCCCTGGGGTTGCTCATCGTTTCAACCCTTTTCGAAGGGTTGTGCACCCAAGCAAACAAATCAAACAAATAACTATGATTGTCTGAATAATTACCACAATTATCTGCAAGGAATTGCTTCACCGCTAAACACACGCTGCGGTTTGGACGAGGGGTCATCGCCGGGAATTACTTATTCAATCTTCAATCTCGTTGTAAAAAGTGAAAAATTGACAGAATTTCAGAAAAATTCAATTCGATTTTGGATTTTATTGATAAGTAAAATGTCCGAAGCGATAAACGCTGAAACGATCGCCTCTTTCTTATCCACGCACAGGTATATAATTGTATTGGACTGAATATTAACGGTTTTATTAATATTAACAAGGGTGTAGTTTATATATTTTTGAACTTTATTTTCACAAATAAAAATATATTTTCGAAGTGAAATAACTAGAGGTTACCAAACTGTTAAATGTGTCTTCTCTTTCCTTCATTCACCCGGTGTAAGTCGTAACATTTACTCAAAGATCATTCATTGTTTTATTATTATTCGAATACAACACTTATAATCATACGATTAACATCCGTCTATTGTTAATGTGACGTTTATAATTGATAAGGCACCTTTTTTGTCGAAGTCACTTTAGCTTCACGTAGCTCTAAGCATCTCATCTTCCCAATATCTCCCACAAAGCCTATCGACCGTCACATGATGTTGAATATTTATATTGATTAGTCATAATATTACTTCCAAGTGGGGTAATCAACATCCATTTCCTACTTGAATAATAGCTCATAACAAATATAGATAATCACCATCTTCGAAAGTTAAAGTACTTCCTGTTTTCAGATCGGCCTGAAATTCAACTACAATTCGACTTCTTGAATAAACATTAACCCCTATATGAACACTTTAGCTTCCTAAAACTGTAGTACAGATAGTTGATTAATCTATAGTCAACTGGTTAGGTAATAAGATTGAAAATAAAACAATCAGAAAAAAGTTGGGAAACAATTTAGAAAAGAAGAAAGGAACTTTTTATTCTCGACTGTTACGGTGTGTAATTGATAAACTACCGAAAACATGTGCTCACCTGGAGGATCGAACTCGCGACCTTCCGATTCCTAGTCAGACGCTCTCCCGACTGCGCTTAGGCGGACACGCTACCTCGGACAGGTTTCGGGACCAATTACGCATCGTACTTTTTCTACTATTCTCACTTAACTTTTCTCGTTCATATCAAGACCAAAAATAAATAGTTGATGAAAAAGGTATAATATTTTTTTTAGATAATTTAGTAATTATTACTAGATCGTGTGCAACTGAAAACACTACTAAAAATTAATATCACTACGTGGTTCATATTGTAAATATTTATTACCCATAGGCTGCAATAGAATATCGCGTTTAATAACAATAGTTTTTAAATGCAATATTTTAGTCTAAATCGATAGTTAATATTAACAATCTTTGGAATATAAATTAAATATGATTTACAGCCTATAGTTATGTCCGAAATGTTGAATTCCACCATTTAATTGGCTATAAAGCGGCAGCAGAAACTCAAATTATCAGAAAAATGGCGAATTTATTACTTTAGGGAGAACTTAGCGAGTTCTGAATCGGACGATGAGCATTCAACTTCCGCTAGGGCCATGAAACTTGCCCTGGAGCTACATGCACTCGGGTTGGGTGGCGGCGACGACGCATCAGATGAGGATGACGACGATTTAGCTGCCCTTGCCCCTCCGAAAAAATCACAAAACACAACTGAAGTGATAACGGTGCCAAGTTCGGAACATGTTGCAGAAATAGTGGGTAAACAAGGAAAGTAGTTGGCCAGTTAGATACCCACCTGATTTTAAACTTCTGGAACAAATGAGTTATCCTACTGGCAGTCTGAATTATGTCTCATCTAGTCTGAATATTATGGAATCGTTTCGAACCATTGAAACCATCAAAATTACTCACATAATGAGTCAAAATTTGTATAATTACAGAGAACAAATACAGTAAAAAAATTCCACGAAAGGAAAGTGAATTTAACAGACACTATTTTGTAGGTTGATCTTGACATTTTTCAAACGGCCTTTGGCAACTTTTAGTGGATTTTGTTATATCAAGCTTCTACCCGATCCATGGTGTAGTGACAAATTTTAAGTCTGTTACATAACAATTATAGTGTTGTAGGTACGTGTATTGTAACCTTACGACCGGGAAAACCAAACAGTTTATTTGCGGATTAACCCAATGCACGATTCTCTTCGGAAACCTTAACTACTATCAGCATGGATAAGACATTTTCATAGTTATTTTTTTATTCGACAGTTTTGATGCAAAGACTATTAATAGCTACACCTTGATTTATTCATAATCAGTACACATGGATAATAACATATAATCAGCAAAAACAGGAATTTTCTTTTATTTTTATATAGAAGACAATAATGGTTCAATTGGCTCTTCATCAGATATCACCGGGTTAAGACTGAAGGTATCCTCGGCATCAATTTCAATGAGTATTGCACTTGGATTAGAAACTTATAAACCTAAATTATAATTGGTCATATTGGCGAACGAGAGTTAAAATCATTTCTTGGCGATAAATTGTTTTTTGATTTGGTGTCCAATCAACCTTCCAATTTTCAATATTACGAACTTCCAGATCTTTTACATCGACACCATATTTATGTCGACATCGTTAGTGTGGTTGATTGGTATGACCCACTTCTCGACTGTGATGAGTTCAATTTTAACTTCCATTTTATGAACGGCGGGAAATTTTTTACGTGTAGCGGATCTGAGATTAACTATCTTTTTTGGCCGTAAAGATAAATGTTTTATCGCGCACATATCTATTGTGATCTTCTAACCAACATTCGGAGTTTTAAGTATACTTATTGAGGTTAAATAGCGTTAGATTTGTATTTAAGTATAGTTAAATCCTTCCTAAGGATTAAAATAGAGCGGTCCCACAAACGTGTACAGAAACCACTAATCATCGTTGACAGATATAAACGTTCTTTCATTTAGCGCGTTTCATTCATATTATAGTACATCCGTGTTGTTGGATTTATATTGGGAAATGCTCCAATTTATTGAGAATCTTATTTTTACTATTTATGACAGCTCTGGCTTACATATGAACACGTTGACCAA
Organism: Mesochordaeus erythrocephalus; assembly: GCA_004367975.1. NCBI lineage: Eukaryota > Metazoa > Chordata > Appendicularia > Copelata > Oikopleuridae > Mesochordaeus > Mesochordaeus erythrocephalus. Next base: position 6,918 of record SCLF01134074.1, read on the forward strand.
TATTTACGGATACAATTATATGGCGCTATTATATAACTTGCGGCCCAAAATTCTAATCTGAAGTTAACCTAAAAATTAAAAATCCGAAAATTTAGGTCGAAAAGCTGAACAAGTTTTTCGACCAGCTATTTCTAATCTAGCAGTGAAAATCTAAGCCGGTTAGCGCCATGTGTTCTCTCAGAAAATTGATTTCACCGCGTACGAATATTTTTAGATTAATTGTGTTTTTGCGTGTTTCCAGACTTCACTGTCGGCTCTTATTGAGATAACATTTATAGACACAATAACAGAAAAAATAGTTCTCGAGATAATATTATTAGCGATAAGTCATGAATCTAAATTTACTCAGGGTACACTTGAGTTAAGTAATACGACGAAAACTGTATTTTTCTCTGTATACCTCTCTCCGAGTGGTTCTCAATTTTAGCATGTATCTCGAGAACGAAATAATATTATTTAATACCTTTAGATAGCTAAGTGTTCAATATATTTAATTCGGAGGTAAGCATCGCATTAGTGAAATTGGTTTGCCTGTAATTACTTAAAATTCGTAAACATGTTTTTATGAATTGGTTACATAAATTCCACGGCACAATTTTTTTGTAATTAAGAAAATCCAATTACGGTTGATTAAATTGCATCCACTCAGTATAGACCCTACTGTACTAAACTAAATATTTTCAAAAGAGAAGTTAATCTTTAATCAGGAAAATCTAAAATTAGATATAATGTATGGTTTTCGAGAAAAATGAGAAAGAAAAGTCTTCTGGTTAATGAACGCGTATGCAATTATAACAATTGGCCAAACGGTTATAGCTAACCATTATGTGTTAAGGCCAATATAATCGAAAAAAGTTCTCTATTATTTCGTAATTAGTGGGACATAATGCCTTTCTATATAGTTACGTTTCTAGTACCTTCCAGGACAATAGTATGAATTTAATTATGTAAGAACCTTCATAAATCCTCATTATTCATTAATAATAAAACTAGTTAGCAAGATATATAGTGGCTTGTTTATCATTGCGTTTCAATCGTTGCACCAATTGGTACCAATTTTAGTTCGAGAACAGGGTATACTGCTTTTTTTAGGCTTATGTACGCAATATTGTTACTTGCCGACTGGTTAAGATGACAAATCAAGATTTGAATCCGAGCCCCAAGATTTCTTTCACATTATTTATTGAAAATGGACAAAATAAGAGAAATTCCGAAAATAAAGAATGTTGGGCTGGAATCACAGATAAATTTTTTATTATTGATTTTAAATTCTAGCTCGGCGGGATTAAGTATCAAAAACTGTAACCATTTTTGTGGTCGAAAAGCCACATCTCCAGTTTTTGCCAAGAGGGTTAAAATGTGTATTAGTTGTGATAAAAGTCTTTCTTAAACTATGTCTCAATTCATTTCAAAGGGTATTGTGTTCGCATATTAGGACGTAATGAGTCATATCATGTGCTCTTTCCGTCCGTTTGGTCTACCTGTTCTCCATACCACCACTTGAAGATGGGAGTTTGGGTTTCCGAAGAGAATCGTTATAATTTAAAAAATAATAAACAAGCATTGGGTTAATCCGCAAATAAATAGTTTTTAATCTGTTTGATTTACCTAAATCCTTACGGTACCCCCTCACGATCCAGTGCAGTCATTACTGCAGATCGTATTGCTATAATACCCATATTACATCACTACATCAAACATTTGTCACACACACAAATTAATGGATTGGGTAGTAACCAGATGTATATTTATAGATTCTAATATTCCGACTTTCGCTATCCTCAGACAACTAAAAATACTTATTACATTTGTTTAAAACTACTATTTTAGTTGTCTGACTATGGTATTTATTTAATGTATATATACATATATTTAGGATGTAAAATCAAACTTCTGCGACAGAAAACGAATACTTATATAAAGACACCTGGTCGTGGGGATAATCCGCAATTTGTGATTACTGGTAAAGTTTATTTAACCCCCCTGTAACCATTTGCGCGTATTCGAGTTAGCATCCAAAATTGTCACGATTCTGCTGCTCAAAAAGACATAAAATGTCGCGCATTTACAACAGGGTTAAGTATTACTATTAAATTACATCTGATTTTAGGTAGATGGGAGGACGTGCAAGTGGCAGCTGATGAAATTAGAGAAGCCGCGCAACATTTCACCCAGTTACGAGCGGAGAGATCTAGAATTGGTGCATTACAAAGCCCCCTGGCTCCGTCGGAAGGCGAACCAGGAACAGTTACCGTCAAAGTAAGATATATTCAATATATTTGGAAACAATTTTTGGAGTGAAAATTTTGAGTCGTAATTTTGTTTGGCTTAACATTATCGTAAACCAATAAAATGCTAAAATTTACAATAAATCACACAAAGGAACATTATGGGAAATATTTCAGCGACTTTCGGAAAAGAAATCGGAAGTGATTAACTATCGAACAGACATTTGACTATGAGCAGAGTATAAATTATATCAACATCATAGAACAGATGAGCTGCACAGTCTGTGTGACCGTAGTTCTTCCGAAATGAATTTCCCCAGCATCTTCTTCTATTGAAGCATACTAATTTCACGACTCTTATTGCGTCGAATTATTAGTTCCGTTGAAATAACAATTATAAGAATGTTTAGTCACATGAAATGTGTTTTAAATAATGAAAAATATGGACAACGTACCAAATAGATATTGGCAAATAATTGGATATGACAATGTGGGTTATTTAGCCATAATGTAGTGATAATACTGGCAAAGTTTCATTGATGATGCGAGCCATTACATTTGTTCCATTTAAGGATATGTCTGTCTGATATTCCCATTGGTGTTTCCTCGTATTCAATTATTTGCCACTATCCACTGATATAATCGCATGAAATTTACCAACGGACTATAGAATGTCTTACTTATTTAACTGGAAACGTCCGCTATTGGTCCCAAAATTATATATTTTCAAGTACTCTGACCTTGGCCTCTTCTCCGGATGACCTTTGCATGGAGAAACAAATTTATCGATGAAACGCGACATTTTCATTATCGAAACATGTACTTTGCAAGATATAATTCTTTTTTGACCTTGAATTTTTCATTAGAAATACTGTAGGTCTTGAGTATATAGTGACTAATAACTGATTAAAATTCTAATAAATGTGACCCACTGATATATCTTGTTTATATATATTGGTTTGGTAATGTATCAATTATAATTAAGTTTGTTAAAAAAACATAATTTTAACTCATGGGGTATAGCAGCTCACCGACCTAAATCGTGCTAGCGTAATTAGGTTCCTTGGTGTAACGTATGCTCTGCGGTGCTCAGAAGAAAAACATTGCGGTCCAATAAAAGTATCGAAAACATACTGCGATTATTCGTTGTAAACCTATCGACGTCACTAATCACATTGCGAAAATAGACACAATTGATGTTGACCCCCCCTAGTATACCTTTGTTGGCAGTTGTTTTGAGTTAATTTTTTCGTGAACATACGTTGGGTTCTGGGCCCGGTTTCTGCATCATACCAAATCGAAAGGTGTAAAATTCCTGATTTTGTCACTTTTTGAAAATTTGTACGTTAAACATCCAATGTTTGGCCTATAACTAGGTAACGTGTTAAGAATTCGGTGTCGGTTCTTTGAGAA
>SCLF01134185.1:0-10554 GCA_004367975.1 Mesochordaeus erythrocephalus
CGACTAATATAGCTGGTCATAAGTAACCAAAAATGTGTCTGAGACATACTTAAATAAAAATGTGTCTGGGAGATATCAATGAATGTCCTTGGCGGGATACTATGGCTATATTAACTTTAGAACGAACTGAGTATATAACAATGCATTTAAAACCCAGAAGTCAAAAGATGAAGGACAGTCACTGGAAACTTAAAGATGTAATATCTTCCCAATATAATCGTTCAGTCGGCGAACGTACGGGAAGATGTGTTTCAAGAAGGATTTCATATATTATGGTTGGCATCAGATTTATCGCAAATACACTGTTCGACCGCGTCATTGGATGGGACATTTGATGATGCTGCTAATTTAAAGGAGAAACCCAAACAACTTTGGAGGCAATTGTACATAATAAGAAAACTTTTGGAAAAAGATAGTGGTGACCGAAAATTTCCGAACCGATTGGTTTTTGCTTAATGAAAAAGACAACAAAAAATCTTATAAAGGTTTTTTCATATTTAAAAAAAAAATTTACCGAAAAAATTGACCGGAAGCGGATACCTTTTCTCCATCCACAATGTGTTTGGATTTTTAAGCTGCAGCCATAAGTATTGTTCAGCATAGCGGCAAGACGTCCGTACAGTACCGAAAGGTAATCCTATCAAAATACCGCTAGAAATAGTCAGAAGATAAAACAAGCCAGAAGCTAGAAGACCAACGGAGAACTTCCAATGGAAAAGACAGTCTCCACAGGGAAGATGGCCAAACACGGGCCAAGAGGAGAACATGAGCACATGCCAGAAGTGCGTTGTCAGAGGGAACGTAGGAGATAAATTCATAGGAATGCCAGGACAGTGCTATACTTGTTACGAATATGGAAAGGGGCGAAAAACCGCATTATCCACCAAAATGCCTACTATCTCCATAACTATACTAAATTATTTAATAAAACAAAACTTAAACAAAAAGGTGTGTTCTATGCCAATAGATAGCGAGAGCGAAGTTACCATAATTCCACGAAGCTTGTTAGGAAGCAAGATTTTGGAGGAATTACAAGAAACAAATATAAACGTTTCTGCATATAAAAATGATCCTGTACGTGTACTAGATACGCTTACAATGGCGCTTTACAATACGCTTTACAATTGGATAAACCGAGAAAAAATAGGTTATCTAATAAATTAGTATGGCTTATCAAAGGATTGACTGCCCCGAAAGATTTAATAATAGAGTTAATTAATAATCAAACTGCTTAAGTCCTTCAGCTATTTCTGGTGAACACTGGGTGGCTCTAAATAAAATGCGGGTTTAATATTTTATAGTTTATTTCAACATGCATTTAATAATCAGAAATGTATGTCATGCAGAGTCATTTATTTATGATTACTGTGGAGCGCTTGCAACAAAAATTGTTGGTGAAACTACATAGGTTTATGGTACAATCTTGATGTACGGAAGTGTTTTAAAAAGTTAATTTACCAGCTTGTGCATGAAGTTTCATTGAAAAACGATTTTTAATTAAACTTTCGAAAACTCCATGCTGTTACTGATGAACCAGCGAAGCCAACGCTTGCGATAATTAATACCGGTATTATCCGTGCTAGAATTCATTTTTTTTTTCATTATGTTCTTCAGGTTCATGCGACGCCGATGGTTATGGGTCGTATTCAAAGAGACCTTCCCTTTACTAGACAGGTTGTGGAGCCCGATAAAGACAAGATAGGAATATAATTTTTACATAGCCCTGTAGAGTTTTTTATTGTGCATCTTTTGATATATGACCTGTTTTTTATACCGATTTTGACAGGTTATCTGACCCGATTTTAGAATTTAAAGGCAATTATAAACGGACACAACATTCTAGGGATAGCTTTGCGATCCGATTAAACAACCCGTCTGTAGTCAAATAATGACTAAAATGTATGTTTCCACGTCAAAGAATGGAAGATGAAGAACCTAATTATTAAAACCTTCCCAGTTTATGCTACAGATACGCTAGAAATATAATTCTATAAACAGACAATTAAATGCGATTTTAATGATATAAATATCATGCGCTTAAAGGTTGTTTTTATTAATTTTGTTTTCCATCCTTAAAAAAATTAACATAAAATTAACCTCAAAAGATGCACAATCAAAAACTCTGCAGGAATATGTAAAAATTATATTCCTATCTTGTCTGTATCGGGCTCCACAGCCTGTCTAGTAAAGGCACGGCCTCTTTGAAACGGCCCGATAGTTATAAGTCTAAAGGTTACGTTCATATAGACATATAATTTTCGGATTTTGCATATTTAGGTTTACTGAAGGTCAATCTTCCTTGTCGATGCATGAAAATCGAATGCTGAAAATGCTGAAAATCGAATGCTGAAATACTACTCAATATTTTCCTAAGAGACAGTTGTCTTAGATCTTAAAAAGTGATTTTTAATGGGTCATTTCTTAGTTACTTCCGTTTTTGAAGACACTTTTCTACTACAGATATTCTCGCGCAATAATGAGGTGCTACCATCGATTTAAAATATTAAATTTTGAAATTTAGTCGACACTTCCGGTGAGGTCATAAATGGCCAGGAGGTTAATAGTTTTTCTCAGTCTAACGTACTAGTCTAACTTACTGTTATCGCAACTGAATGCTCAATCCGATCAATAACTCCTTTCTTTGCCGGATTGGAACCGTAACTCCATTTTTTCTTCACAAAATTAATAAATCGATCTTGGGCTTCATCTGAATCAATCTCTTCTGAGTCTCTTGATGTAAAGATACGTTGCCAATAAGTAGTATTATCCTCGGCTGATAAACTACGTTTGCGACCACCAAGCTTCTGATGTTTTCGGTAGCTTAACGGAAAAGCACCGTCCGATATAATCTCATTATCTATTGTATTGTTTGGGCTTTCATTAGATAATTATTCTCATCAAATAATCGATCTTGGAAGACATAAAATGGTAAATAGATAAGCATAGCTTAATACATAAGTTTAATACTTATTGGCGGACAGATTTTTCGCAGCGAACCCGCACGCTGCAGTGTGTGAATTTATGCAGAAGTGTAAGTTAAAACCTGAAAAAAAAATTTCGAATCTGGAATCACACCATATGGTTGCCTGAGACGACCTCTAGTGTTAAAATATCTTTTTAAAAGTTAAGTACTTAGGAAGTGACGCTTTAAAAAATTCAGCATTTTATAATTTAAGACAGCTGTATCTTAGGAAAATATCGAGCGCAAAAAACGAAAGATCCGAAAATTGCGTAAAAAACTGGTCAAGTACTTCCCCTATCGATATTTGTCGGACTTAGAGATTTAAGCGTATATAATGGAACGTAATTATCAATATTCACTCGAGAACTATTCGAAAATAAGCGAAACATTATTTTCTGTAAAATTAGCAATCTTCTAGACTTAGTATTATTTTTGTTTGGGTTATGGGTCTCAGGGATTACCCATTATGCTAATAATAATAAACCTGGTGCAGAGGTAGGGGGGGACTAGACGGATAAAGGAGTTGAGAGTTATATGGAAAACTCGGCGCCTAATCAACCCAAATTTGTGTACGCGGAATAGGTCCACGTTTCGGAAGAATATGAGATAAAAAAGAACCAATTAGGATGAAGGGGTCGATAGTTATAGGGAATAATAGTAACTTGCGTAGGCCCCATCATTTCTCCAGCGTGCGGGTTAAAGTATTAGATTTTATAATTATTGTGAGGTAATCAATTACAAAAAAAAATTAAAATGGCGATATTAAATCGGAAATAACCTTAACCAATGTGAACAACTTATTTAATTTTACAGCAATGTGACTTATGAACACATTGGCATGTAAAATTGGCAGCCGTAATATTGATTCTCGAACAGTCTAAAAATTTCGACATTCGTTTTGAGCAAATAATATTATATTAGTTCCCTCTCGACGGTTAGGGTTACGCGAAATTAGAGCCTGACACACGAAACATATTAGAGTGCTTAAATTGGAGAGCAAAATTAGGGTTAGTGTAGCTAACCCTATAGGTTTGCCTATTATCTTTGTTGTAGTCCAATCCAGAGCGCTCGTAAATATGGGTACGAACCTCATGTTATTCTAATATTCATCTTAACAGTTACACCGCAAGAAAGGAGCACTGCCTTCTTCGCAAGCTGTCACAAGTGTGACAGCTGTTTACGTCCCTCATGAATGTTACACCTGCGCTATTTAAATTATTAATACGGTAATTGTGAAATCCGATTTTACGGTTAATATAATATCCTCTAATAAAGGAAGTGTGACGCGAAGGTAATATAAATAGGTAAAATATTATGAAGCTCGGGGCCGGGTGGCTGAGTCGGTATTTTAGGAACATTTAAGAAACTATTAATCGACATTTTTTTCAACTTGGTACATTTTGGAGCATTTCTGGTTGACAAATCCGGAAACCGGAGTGACCAGAAGATTAGACCAGTCAAATTGAACTAGGTCAGGGGGTGAATCGGACCCAGCATACGGTCTAGTGCTTGGAAATCGCATTTTTTTGCTCAAAAGTCACGTTTGTGACTGCTTGCGGTGGGACTGTTAAGTAATGTGATCCCTTTTATGAGACCGTAGGACGCACACGCGAACTCCAGTCCATGTCGGAAATTGGGGGTTCAGGGGCACAAGAAAGAAGTATGCCTGCACATGGCGAACATGCTTTGAATGCAGCACACAATGACATACCATATATGCCAAGGATTTCTACCCGTCAAAATTCTAAGTAGGGAATGGAGGAAGACGCTCCCAAAAAACGCTCTCAAAAAACAGTTTCTCCGAAAAAACGACATGGTATTGGCAAAACAATTGTGAAAGTGTCGTTAGAGGGAAGAAGCTTCGCCATGTCAATAGACAGCGGAAGCGAAGTAAGAATACTTCCACTATATTCGTAACGAATAAAAACTGCATTCGCATTTTGGGAACGTCTCTACTTTTTGCAAAAAATAAAATGGTTTACCACAGGAGCACTTTGAACACTTCTGTACTGATTCAGTCCCCCCAAAATCATACAATAAACCATCCACCTCGAAGTGAATTATGGTTGAAAACGATTGCAGGGTGAAGAACTTAAGGCTGGCAAAGGAATTCTAAAAGCAACAGCAGTGGGAGCGCATTCCCCTACGATTATCTCGTTATAAATGATCGCGTTATAAAAATCAAGAAAGCGCGCCCCCTGTCGAAAATAACAAGAGGAACAGAGGAAATAACAAGAGGAACAGGAAATAGATGAGGAAATAAGAGTGAAGTTAAAAGGAAGAAACGGACGAGGAGAAGATGGATAGAAGACGGTTGAAGACTTTTGAAGGAAGCGAATAAATGCTAAAAACCCCGCCAGACGTCACAAAATCACAGATAATTTTTGGAACTAAGGAAGGGGCGATAATTCCATGGGAACCGGTAGGGAAGGATGTTGGTCTTTAAATTAAGTCCAAAAAATCCATTTGTTTGAAAAATTGGGTCGAATTTATTTTTTAAGAGGAGCAACACAATTGTTTACGGGACTTGCAGCTCCTATAACAGTCACATTTAAGTGAAACTAGTGGATATGTACATAGGGGAACAAGAGGCGCTAGAACATTTAAAAAATATAATAATTTTTTCGGCCCTAAATCTAAAAATACCCGATACAATCAAGAATGAATTCTTCCTTTAGAGTGAGGCCACAGAAATGGCAAAGTGGCAGTTTTATACATTTGCATGAATGGGGGAAGGGGGAAAATAGGATTTTTTTAAATGAGTGGGGCGAAAATTTATTCCGGAATTAAGCGAATTTTCATATAAGATTCAAAGCTTCCAAATAAATAGCAGAGAGAAAGAAGACAAAACGATAAATCAGCTGAAGAAGTCGGAAAGAGAAATGGAAGAAACACAAGAAGCGGACGAAATATTACAAAAGTCAGAAGGTAAAAGAAGACTGGGAATTTTTCCAAACGAATAAAAGCAACATATATTTTTTGCTGGAAAATAAACTAAAAATTAATTCGGTGCGGATGGAAGAGATAAATTATGCTAAAATTAGCAAAGAAGCATTTAGAAGAATGAAGAAAGAAAAAGGTGAAATAATTGGACGTCTTGATTGAAAACATTTCCAACCCTATGAAAAAGGGGAGGAAGTCCTAGTCATGGGCAGAACAGGACCATTTCGTTATAGAAGAAAAATATCGGGAAATATCGGGAAATATCACAGAAAATAAGAGAGAATAACGAAGAAGAAAGAGGAGAAGAAGAGCAGAAGAAATGAAACTCTTCATAGAACGAAAAAATAATAAAGAATAATAAAGAAAAACGAAGTCAGAAAGAAAGAAGAAGCCACGGAAGAAGAGGAAGACGGCCTGTGGGAATGGAAAAACTGGAAGGAAAACGAAAAACGAAGTAGGAATCAATGAAATAAAAGAAGAAGTTTTTTTGTGAAAATCGCTTTGTGAAAATCGCTTTTTGTGAAAATCCAAGCGATCTGTAAAATTTAACTGAAAATTTTTGTCAGTATTTTGCCTTTGTATCATTGTCGTTCCAGACAAAACAGCGGTCTAATCATCCACGGAACATTTTTTATTGAATATAAACTAACTCTCGGCGAAGTATAAAGTATTTGGCAGACCAAATGTGTTTTCTCTTCTCGGCGTAAAATAATTGATGAATTATTTTGTATAATACACAGCTGTATTTACATTACCTATGGTATCATTCGTGGCCCTTATATTATGGGTGTGTTTATAAACGAACAGGTAAAAAATAATTACAAAAAAAAAATACTTTTTTGGATTTCTAGGCAGATATTTGACCGATAAAATATTATTTGAATGACATTTCGGGAAGAGTGTTGGACACACCCATCGCAATTTTTACCATCGTATCGAACCGTTCTTCGTTTCCATTTCACTTGGAAGTTGGTATATTTAGTTTGGACATCAGACTTTTAGAAATGTAATTGTGTCCAATTCACAAAAATTGTGTCCAATTCGTTTCCACTTCACTTGAAGAGTAGTGAATATTTTTACGGAAATAATAAATTCTTTAAAAAAAATTTTTAAATTTATTTCAACTAAAAATACCTGCCACGAAATAATACATTGTAACCCCAAACTCCAAAAACCAATTTCCGATTTTTAAGCAGCACTTACGGTGGTACTTCCGATCTCAATATTGTCGTAAATGATTCTCCGTGAAATTTAGGTCGGAATAGCGGGGGGGGGGACTCTGACGATCGCTCTGCTCAATTTCGGGTAAAACGCGAAAAACGGATCGATGAGTTGAAGCAGACTCAAATGTATCAGAGGAGTTAAACTATTCATTCAAAGTGTTTGATCTGGTTTAGTACTGTCGATATAAAACTTCGATTCCGTCGCAAAAATGATGTAATTGGGACGTTGATAAAACCCAAGGCCAGTATGCATCTTCTTTTAATGATTAATTACATCATTTTGCGACTTTTTTTGGACCAGAGATTATTTATCGAGAAACCAGATCAAACACCCCAAATAAGCGTGTACTACTAATAATGACTACAAGCCTCTGAGAATGTATATAATTAGCGATATCTTCCATACAACCATGTAAATCTTCTTGACCAGCCAGCATGTTTTAGCATACCTTATTTTAGTGTACCTACCCACCAGGATGTGTTACCGGAAATGAACCTAAAATAGAAAATTCGAAAATACCGTCGAAAATTGGTCGAGATCTCGGCCGGTTCATAGTATAGCCTAAAAGTAAATAGGCCTGTGGGTGACAGAGTTCGCTGGGAAACTTGATTTAATCGTTTACGAATTACCAGTGATTAATGCGGCTTTATTCTGAAACGCCGCCTAATTATTAAATCCCTAAAACTTGTGCCTCCCACGAGACTCGAACTCTGTAATGTAACTTTGGCACACACAAAGTCGTATGTCATAGTAAATCAAAAGGACTAAGCCATTATAGTTATAGAGTTTGATAAGCCGAACACACAAACAGTATCCTAGAGTAGACGCTCAAATACGTATTTAGAGTTTTTAATCTGGATTCTACATAATATTCTTGATGCTATAAATTTCGTATATTTCTCTGTCGTCTTAATCAATATGCAAAGAAGCCTTTGGTCTTATCCACTTCTCAATTACATCATATTTTAAACAATTCTTGGACCGGAAATGGCACTGAAAGCAGGTATATTAAGGTTGCCTGCGGACTACTTTTTAAACGGGTTACTGAGGGATACGAATGATCCGCCAACTGACCAAAAGTTCTTTTCCAGAAAGGTATGTTTACTACCTAAAAACGAATGTCCAAATTCTTATACCGATCCTGGATAAAGGATCTGTGGTGCGGGAAATTACTGGTCAAAGTCAGTTTCGGTTTCTCGAAGATCATTCAGGCTCAGAAAATATTCGACAGATTTGTCTACGTGTATGCACTATGTATTACAAGACGTATTGATGTTAAGAATACAATCTTCAAATCATGCTATTTGCGTGATAATATCTTATCCCTTAGAGAGATGGTTTCCTGGCACTTTCCAGTGTACCTCAGTCTCATGCGCTCGTCTTCGCTTTCTGACATAATATCCGATTCTGACGGTGCAGTTGGATAAACATCGAAATTCACCTTCGGATGAATTAAAAGTAAGAACATGAAACATCGTATAGCTACTATGATAGCATTCAGTTCACAAATATTTTGTCGACGGATTCCTTAGACGTATACGAAAACTAATTTATTTACTTTAATAAAAGTTAGTGAAAATATGTTTTTGCTGTGAAATAATTATAAATATATTTAACTGTTAAGCGTGCAGTCGTAATATCTGAATGATCCAAGTTAATCTTAATTACGATTTGATGTTAATCTAATTGATGAAATTGAAAAAGCTACCACTTAAGATTATTGGTGTCAATATTCTTTCGCCAATTACGTTTACTTATGTACATTTATATTTGTTGATTAATAAATTTTTAATAACGTGACTAGGGATGCACGGCCACCTGCACGCCAGCACTGGAGCCTGGCACCGCAAATACCGGTAAATTTGCTGAAGGTTATTTCTCTCAATTAATTTTTCTTTCTAATGAGGAATGATCCAGAAACGAACATTGTTTTCCACATAAATATTTAATTCTTCTGAAAATACTCGAATTATGGATGTCGATGATGAACATGAAATTAATTATCAATATGTTTCTGTTAGGGAACATAATATGGAATATCGCATGGAACCTCAACATATATCCCACAAAAGCATTGCTGGGATACTGACCTTATAATATAGTTATTAAATAATGGTATTTCTATTTTAAACTTTTTTAGTGGTCCCTGAGAATTATACTATAACAATTATAAAACCATGATATATTTAACACTTCAAAGCGATAGTTTGACTTAGCAACAGTTTAGTTTAACTTTCGGACTTCCTCCATTATCTGTTTCTAACCACGCCTCGCCACTTCGCCGTGCGGGTCAGTATCCCAGCAGTGCTCTTTTGTGATACATCATGAACATGGTATACAGATGAATTTCCCGCATTCCTGAATATGCCCTGCCAATATCCTGAGGGACTTCCTGCCAAAGTTACGATAATGGCATATGAAACATTATTCCCCAATATATTGTGAGGTCCCATGTGATGTTTCATATTATGTTCCATAACAGGAACATATGTTCATTATCGACATTTAAAAACCGATAATTTTCAGACGAATTAAACATTTATAAGAAAAAAACAGTAAGATGATTGCATACTTTTATAAACTAATCTTATTTTCCACATAATATTTGGCTTTAGTTCGTTCCTAGACCTTTTCTCATTATAAAGAAATATTAATTGAGGCGCGCCTGTCAAAACTGTCGAACCCCCTCCCAATGCCCTACAGCAACTGATCGGTTAACGAGATTTGGTGAGTCAGATAGAGTTTTTCCTTGCGGTTCATCTCACCGAACAAAATTGTACTGAATTAGGTAGACCCCAGGGTATCCAGTAAACGTATCGAACACGTACACCGATTGTTCGTTTTAAACCTATGGGCCTCGAAATCACACTGCGAAAATGGACAAAATAGACTTTGACCGTCCCAAACATTAGTTTTTATGCAGTTGTGATTCGTGATTTTCTCCCTTTCCGAAAATTTGTACTGTAGGAATCCCATTTGTGCTATAACTAGGTCACGTAAAAGTGAAAAAAATGATCGAACAACAATTTGAAATAGAACAGGCGTGGAAAATGCTCCCTCTACCCCCTTCGAAACGTAGCTGATAATTTAACCACCGTTTGGTATGTTATAGAGTTTTTCCTTGCGGTTCCGAATCTGTTAACGGAATATACAAATTTATACTGATTTTGAAAAATGTAAATATTTTCACGTTTGGTAGCTGTCCGAATTAAATTGTCCGAGATTAACTAGACCCCTGGGCATCCGATAAAAGTATCCAAAGTAGACTCCGAGTTTGGAATCTTGGCATGTTTTCAAAATAATAACAACATAGAAAAGTGAAAAATTCGTGATTTTTATCACTTGTTAGAAATTTGAACTTTAGAAATCCTATGTTTGGGTTATAAATAGGTCACGTGTTAAGAATTCGGGGTCGATCCTTTGGG
>SCLF01134296.1:0-10554 GCA_004367975.1 Mesochordaeus erythrocephalus
TAGGCCATGCTTAGCATAGGGACCTAAAACAAAATTTTATTTTGTTTCTATAACCTTAGTGGGTGTCCATTTTGGACACCATATTATATAATTAGGTATAGTACTTAAAAAAAATGAGTGCATGGGGAGAAAGTTGGGAAAACGGGTCAAAAAAAGTTACACAAGGGGCCTGGGAGGGGTTGACAGGAAATCCAAATAGTGGAAATGAACCACTAGAAATGATCCACCTGTTGACTCCGAAAAAAATAAAAAGTGAGATTGGGAAAAGGGTGGTGGCCCAGAACGGAATTTGGGGGGAGCCCAAGGGGGAGGCCAAAATGGAGTGTACATAGACCTATATATATGTGAATTTTCTCCACATGGACTGTTATTTTATTTCGAAATTTTCAACGAAATAAAAAAATTTGTGCGTCATAAAAAAATTATAAAATACTGCGTGCGTACACCAAATAAATGGCGTAAAAAACTTAAAAAATATTTTGTTAAAATTGGCAGAGAATTGTGAAAAAAGGCGGAAAAGAGAGAGAGAGTTTAGCTGAGAGTTAAAGAGAGGTTTAGATCAAGAAGCATAACAACGGCCAGACGGTATCATACAAGTGGAGTCCGAAAAACACGAAGACAAAGGCAGAATAAAGTAAGTTGGTAAGAGTTGATTAATTAAATTCAAATTGCTTAAGGGGCGTGGGAATTAAGTGAGTCATAGTGATACAAAAGTCCTCCGTCAATTAAACTTAACCATTCCATTAATATCCCGCAGAGGGACGTAATTCGTAATATGGCATCTGAGTCTACCGGGTCATCCTATGACTTCTATCAGGAAATCAGGGATTTGACGCGGTACAAAGGTCAGCATCAAGTTGGATTACCGAAGAATACAAAATTAGAAGAGATGGAAGAAGCACTATTGGTGGCGAATGAGGAAATCGCACATTTCACCAGTAATGTCAAAAATGCGATCGAAGGAAAAAACGATACAATACAAAGAAGAGCCGAGGAGGCCAAATCAATAATTTGGCTATCCTACATGAAAGAAGACCTCCTGCAGTCAGCCGGAAGAACTGTACTAAATCGACACAAGACGACGAGTGAAATGGAGGTGGCCATAAGGAAGATCTTTGGAGCACATAGACCAGACGATAAACGAAAATGGTGCATGAAAAAACTTCGGGAAGCTACAAGAAACACAGATGTCAACGAGACACATGTGGAGTTTCTTATTCGCCTTCGAGACATCGTGGAGAAGACCATCACGGACAAGGATGAAATTACAAGGTTAGTCCGGAGGCGGTGGAGGAAGGCGATGAGCCCGGGAGATGTTGCGACGGCAAAGGCGTACAGGGCCTCAAGTGGCGAGGACACCATACAAAAGCGCGTTGAGGCGATGGCTGCGTACGTTGACAATGAACAAAATGAGGAGATCTTAGGAGACAGTGACGAAGATGAAATGAAGGTTTGTCAAGTAAAAAAGAAAGTTAAAACGCCAGTCGAAAAAACACTGCTAGAGCGAATAGCAAGCCTGCAAGAAATACAGGGTAAAGCACAAATAGAACTGACGTCATCACTTCAAAACTGGCAACGCATGTCAGAACTCCAGTGGAAAAAACAGGAGGACCGATTTGACAGAATGGAGGAAAAAATACGGCGAGTGGAAGAACGGCAGCAAACACCGATTAGGCAGCAACCCACGTGCAATACCATTCAAAAAGCGGAAAAATATCAAGCTCCCGAAAAAACAACCCAGGAAGGGCGCCAGAGACCCACGGGAAGGAATGAAAGACAAGGAAGATGGCCGGACAGGGATCAATCAAGCCGATGCCCGAAATGTGGGTTTAGGGGTCACACAAGAGAAGTATGTAGAGGAACAGTCCGGGAATGTTTTGCGTGCGGTAAACAGGGCCATATAGCGTTTGCAACGGATTACCACCCGGACTTGTTTACAAAAAACGGGTAAAGTTCGCTGGAAGTGAAACATACAAAGAAAAAAACAGACAGGTGTCCATTTTGGACACCACATGTAATGGGAAAAAAAAGGTATGTTTCACCACCAGTGAACGGGAAACGGGAAAAGCCTTTGTGCGAGTATGCATCAATGGTGCCAGCTGCTCCATGTTAGTGGACAGTGGCAGCGAGGTGACCATACTCCCACAAGGGCTGTTAACGCGGGAAATTCTGAAGGGATTAGAAGTCACCAAAATTAAAATCACGTCGTATACTGATGACGTGGTTGAAATTTTGGGTACAGTAAAATTAGAATTAAATTTTGAAGGGGGATCTCTAGGGAGACAAACCATATTCGTCACCAGGGCGGACTGTCTGCCAATCCTGGGGACGGATATTTTACTAAAATTTGGAACATTAGTTTTGGATAGGATAGGGGGATGGTGTATTATAGGAGATCTGAGAACACCGCTGCACACCACCTGTCAAGAGGCGCGAAAAATATTATGTAATTTAAAAATAGCGAAAAGTGCGGCTCGGCAGGTGGTGGTGTGCGGCGGTGATTATACGATCCCGCCGAGGTCGGAAACATTGATTTCTGGCTCAATCATGAAGCCGACTGTGGCCAGCTGCTTCATGATTGAGGCAGAAAGTAAATTAGACAACCTGCTTTTGGCCAAGGCTTTCTACTGCAGCCAGCAGTGGGCGCACTTTCCCATAAGGGTGTGTAATGTGTCTAACACAGCGACCCAGTTGGAAAAGGGGCGCCCCCTGGTGAAAATAACGCCGGTGGAGGGCGTTGGAGAAAAACAGGTTGGAGAAAAAAAGAAGAAAGAAGAAGCCGAGAAGGAAGAAAAAAAAGACCAAGGATGGACAGGACGATGCCATAATAATGATGTAAAAAATTGCCATAAAAGTGTAGGCGGGACGGAGGAAAAGGCTGAAAAAGAAAAAAAATTAAATCCACTTACGCAATGGGGTAGGCGGAAAGCGCAACTGGGAGTGGGAGAGTTAGACAGCGACCACTCGTGGGCGGGATATGGAGACCAATGGGAAAGTGGTGAGGGCAACATTGAAAATTTGAAAAATTGTAGAATTTTGTCAAAATGGGACCCGGAAAGTGACGTCACGGGTGACGTCAGCACAAGTGACGTAGCCCATGATGACCGCATGGAAATTTCATCTGTAAAATCCGAAAAATGGGCGAATTCGGATGCAGTTGGAAAAATGGAAGAAAATTTCATGCGGATTTGTAATGACGTCACTAGTGACGTCATGGACCTGGGGGCTGGGGGCGCCACCTTGCGCCGGATTCGCGCTTCGACGCCGGTTCAAACAAGCCCGGTCTCGACCAAATCGGGAGGGTGCCGCCATATCACGTGCATGCCCCGCCCTTTTCAGGCCCCTCCCCCACAGAAGTTGGGTGAATTTTCTCCATATTTTCAAAGTGCCCCGATTGGGCTGAAATTTGGAGAGGAGATAGCCCTGCCTTCGCCGAGTGGTCCCAGATTGGTCTCAACCCCCGTAGAGGAAGGCGTAGGCGTGGGAAGGAGGACGGAGACTGGGGCTGAAAAGTCGAGTTTTAAGGGGTTTGACGGGGTGAAAAATTGTGACAACCACAAGGGGAGGATGAGAGATACGTATAACCTACGCTCAACAGCGTGCACCCACGCACTCGATGGGGAAAAATCGAAAGAAAAAAGAAAAAAGCACATTTTCGAAAAAATCGATCAATCAACCGCATGGAGGGGCGAAGAGTTCAGGAATGAAACCAATGCATACATGGTGGACGTGGAAGGCGTAGGCGGGGAAAGAAACCGAGTAAAGAGGTCGGAAAGCCAGGAAATTGAGCTCGAAAAAATTCAAAAAAATCGCGAAAAAACACAAAGAGCGACATCAAGCGGCGAAAAAAAAGAGCGTGAAAGACAGCGGGTGAAACAACCATGCGGCACATGGTATGAAAAGAAGAAAACGATGACAGACGTTAAAGAATTGGAAAATGAAAAACAGAGAAAAAATTTCGAAATTTCAAAAACTGAAAAAACGAGACTAGAGCAAATTATGGAGGAAATACAAATAGGGAAGAACGCTACGAAGGAAGGGAAGAAAGAAATAGAAGAGATCATCCGGAGATATGAACACAATTTCCTACTGGAAGACGAATTGCCAGGCTTGGCGAATTTGCCATCATTTGAGGTTCATGTAAAGGGATCGGGACCTGTAGCATCACAGATGTACAGGACACCGTACCCTTTGAGACCTCAAATGAGGAAAATAATAACAAAAAACATCTGCGAGGGACTGATGACAAGGACTTCGAGTGCTTGGAACAGTCCCACGCTGCTTGTAAAAAAGCCAAACGGTGACTTTAGGTTGGTTATCGACTACAGAGCGGTAAACGAAGTGATCCAAACGGATCACTATCCGCTGCCGCGGATAACCGACCTAATAGTGAACTTAAAAAATTCGCGAATATTCAGCTGCATGGACTTAGCAGCTGGATTTCACCAGATTCCAATAACCGCGGAGGCAGCAGAGGTCCTGACATGCGGAAATGAGCTGGGGCAGTTTCGGTTTACCCGAATGCCTATGGGGACAAAAAATGCCCCAGGTCACTTCCAGCGATGTATGGACCTGGCTTTCGAGGGAAACGCCCTCGAGACCCAGGTCGTGTACATGGACGACTGCTTCATCCACGGGAGAGATGAGGACGAAAATATACATCAAGTGGAGAAGACAATGTCAATAATGAAGAAATATGGTCTACAAGTGAAGGCCAAGAAGTCAATGTTCCTGATGGACGAAGCGAAGTTTTGCGGGCACAAAATCAAAAACGGCGAAATTCAGATTTGTGAAGAACGAATAGAAGCCATACAAAAAATCAGGACGCCGCGCAACAAAAAGGAAGCTCAAGGGATTTTTGGGAAGTTCAATTTTTTGAGGGGGGCAATAAAAGACTTCGCCCAAATCGCTGCACCAATCACAGCGACGTATCGGGGAGCAAAATGGATGTGGACAGATGAAGCCGAAAGGGCGCTGACAAATTTAAAAAATATTTTAATACATGAAACTCTCCACCTCAAAATTCCAGACACCATGAAAGATGAGTTCGTGGTGGAGAGTGACGCCTCAGAGAAGGCCATGGGGGCGGTATTATACATTTGTGCTAAGAAGAAAGAAGAAAGGAACAAAAAAGAAGAAAATCAAAGAGAATTGGGCGGTGTCCATCTTGGACACCAACAATTGGCATCCGAAACCCACGAACATTCTCCGGATTGTCTGAGGGCGGTAGAGTTCTTCTCAAAAATGTTTACGGAGAGCCAAGAAAGGCTCCACATTCGAGAGAAGGAACTATTGGCCTTTAAGCACTCATTGGCAAAATGGAGAATGTACCTTTTGGGTCGAGAGTTCATCTGGTGGACCGACTCGAAAGGGTTGGCATACGCCAAGAGACTCTCGGCACAAAAGGAGAAAATTGCCAAACATCTGGCCGAGATCGGTGAATTTGAGTACCAAATTCAGATCAAGCGGTCAGATGAAATGGCGGTTTCAGACTGCCTTAGCCGACAATGCCAAACCAGTGGGGAAGAAGGGAAGAAAATTGAAGACGAAAATCCAAGAAAAGCGAGGGGTATCCATTTTGGACACCGACAATTGGCACACGAAACCCACGAGCAGAGAGACGAGGATAGAAGAATAAATGTGGTCCGGAAGACAAAAAACGAAATGATGGAAGCCCAAAAAGAAGATGAAGAACTGAACCAAATCCGAAAATATGTCGAAGAAGGCGATTGGCCAAAATTTTATTCATCAAAAAGGATGAATAAATACTTCCGGTTGAAAACAAAAATCCAGTTAAACCAGGACGCGCAATTAATCATCCAACTGGAGGATAGAAAAAAATTGATAATCCCGAGCCAATTGGTAGAAGTGGCGCTAGAGGCCTACCACGACGATTTGGGCCATCCGGGGATAGCAAACACGCGAAAAGTGCTGGGAGAAAAATATTTTTGGATTGGGATGGACGAAGATATTTCCCAGCACGTGAAAACATGTAGAAGATGTCAGGAAGTGAAGCCAAACTTACATCCAAAAAAAGCCCCGCTAGGAATGTCCCAAACCCCGACTGAACCATGGCAATTATTAGCCGTTGACCTAGTCGGTCCTCTTCCGACTACCGACGCTTTAAATCACTATATTTTTGTGGGAATAGACCACTTTTCAAAAAAAATCTATGCTGCGCCCTTGAAAAATAAATCTGCGAAGGAGGTTTTGGGTGAGTTGCGTAGGTGGATATGTAATTCCCCCAAATACCCCGAAATTCTAATTTCGGATAATGGTTTAGAATTTGCGGGAGAATTTACGGAGTATTTGAGGGAAAAAGGGGTGAAGCATCAACATTCGGCTCCCTACCACCCCCAGGCCAACGGGTTGGTAGAGAGGGCGAATCAGACGCTAAAAAATAAACTCCTCCCGAAATTATATAAAAATTGGGACGAGTTTTTACCCGAAATTTTACATGGAATAAACCAGTTACCAAATGAGGTAACTGGTTTTACTCCATTTGAGATAGAGACGGGGGTAAAAGGAGAAAATTGCAATGACCCTTTTACCTTCAATAACGAAGCCAACACGAACGTGGAAGAAGTACGAAGAAAAGCAAGAAGACGAATGTTGGACGAAAAGGAAGAAAGGGTGCAAAAGAACAATCGCCACAACTTCATCCCATATCAAGACGGAGACGAAGTCTGGGTGAAGGATAAAACAGGACCGCTGCGCTACAAAGGACCATATAGGATAACGGAAACATATGGGCAAGGCAAATCCTACAGAATGAGGTCAGAAGAAGGAAGAGAGAGAGACATAATTCGACGAGTGGAGGAACTGAAACCCTGTGAAAGACGACTTGAAACCGAAAAAACTGAAGAAAACAGAAAAAAACAACAAGAGGAGGTAAAGAGGCGAATTCGACACCAAAGAAGCCAAGAAGTTGAAGAAAGAAGACGACAAAACCAAGAAAACGACGATTGGTATTGGCAACAATGGCCGGTAGACGAAAAAAACGAAAGAAACCGCCGAGCAGAAAAAAGAAGTTCGGGAAGAAGACATGAAGACAAAAACACGAGTTCCGAAAATGTAGTACGGAAACCAGGCTGTAGTACGGAAACCAGGCCACCAACAACACTAGACGCAAAAGAAGCAGGACAAGAAACGCTATCACTGGAAATGAACAATTGGTCCAGAATAACAACCGGAAGTGGAGAAAATCCGGAAAAAGATGAAAATCAACAGATTTTGGCCAAATTACAAGAGGAAGAAGATGAAGAGAGAAGTCAGGATGAAATAGATGACACAATGGAACGGGAACTGATGGCCAACAACGAGAAAGACAACCCCGAGCCGAAAATAACACCGGAAGTGGCAAATAAAATTACAATGAATAATGCAAGTCAGGATGAAATAGATGACACACTGGAACGGGAACTGATGGCCAACAACGAGAAAGACAACCCCGAGCCGGAAATAACACCAGAAGTGTTAAACAAAAATAGTTTCCAGAGCACACTACAGGACGAGATGGTGGACACATTCGAAAGGGAGTTATTGGCCGATAATGAAACAGCAAACCCGGTTGAGGACAACTCCCAGACACACCCACTGGAGGGAGTAGAAGAGAAGGAGTGGTCAGCAGGAGACGAGACGGAGGCACTGGTGGAGACGAGCGAAGGGGCAATGGTGGACAGTGAAAAAGGAGAAGATCAGGAGGATGAAAAAAAAGAGACAACGACATTAACCACCGTGGAGGATGAGCCATCAAAAACGGAGAACGAGGAGATAAAACGATCACGGAACGAAAAACGAATGGAACGCGAGCTAAAAAAACTCCAAAATACCGAGCACAAATTGAACGATGAAAAATTGGAATTCGAAACGGAAGGAGGCCGCTACGGGTTAAGACGGAGGCGCACATCAGCAGAAAGATCCTTCGAACGAAGCCGAAAAATAAACGCGTTAGAAAAGTCGATGCAACGGAGATTGGAGGAAGCACCGGAAGTCTCATCTACGAATCACATCTCGAAAGTCACATTGGTCTAAAATTGACTGGTCAGAACTAAAAGTGGAGTTATCTCATCTAACTTCACATTTACGAATAAAAAGTCCGATCGGTAGATTTAAAGCTATGGACCTCGAAAGTAACATGGTTAAAAAATTGACGGGCCGTTCTGAATATGGCCTTCAATCTGAGATCGTTCAGTTGGATGCTACTATACTCAATCCGAAAGGGCAATAAGTTAATCTTTAACCATTCAAAATTTCAGAACGATACAGTGTATGGTATTCGAGAAAGAGCGAGTAATATATGCCAAATTTCAGAACGATACAGTGTATGGTTTTCTAGAAAAAGCGAGTAATATATGCCAATTTTACCCGCCAACTGTAGTTTTGAACCACACGTGTTAATATTGATAAGTTGTAATCTATTTGGTCTAATTTCGCCATGGGTTGAAATTCTAGGCCATCTGCGTTTTTACTTCACTTCCGGTATTGATACTTGCAATAGATGCACCAGTGAATCATGTGTTGAGAGAAATAGGACTTTGCATCAGTAACGATTGTAAAAGCATTTTATAATTTACATAGAAATTAAATAGGTGGTATCTTCAAATTTGGCAGTCAGAGGAGGGCCAATTGAAAGTCTCTATATTTAACCCTCGACATTAGGTACATGAAAGAAAATGTCTGTGCAAGCATAGTATATACGGAATATATAAAAATAATTTATTAACATAGGTGATCCTAATTAAACGTAATTTCATGGCTTTTTCAACTTCATTGGATTGCCATATTTTGTAAAAAGTTATAACAGTTTGTAAAAAAATTTTTTAACCGGAAGTGTTACGGGGGTCCTAAGTTTAAAGTTTGCCCGGAATGGATTCATCCATTCCGGGGGGAGTTCTCTAGGTGACCTATTTCATTGTCGCTCACCCGTTGGGAGGTTCCTGGAAGATTCCCAAGGGTCAGTGACAGTGATATAGGCCAATGCCCCACCTGGTCAGAAGATCGGGGAACTCACTGTGTGAGATAATCCCGTTCGTTTGATCAGGTAGATATAAGCTCATTGTAAAACAACATTTATGGTGTTTTGCATTGAGTTTATCTCTGCATAAATTACATTGTATTTTTACATTATACTAGGCCTCATACCCTTAACAATATGTCATCTATATTGGTTCAATATTCATCTTTTACAATTTTTTCATATATTTTGGTTTTATATTCATATCTCAAATATGGTTCAATTTTGGTTTTATATTCAGCAATCATACGGTATATATATATTGTAGCAAACAGTGCGAACTCATTTTTGATATTACTATCGAACTTTGATGTTACTATCGAATTTTAATATTACTATCGATACATTCGAATATAATTCGGGAAATTATTTTTCATCGCTAAAATAACAGCAATGTGATACGAACGAGAAAAGAATAACGCTTGGCTCAGTCGGTTAAGCGTCTGACTGGGAATCGGATGGTCGTGAGTTCGAGCCTCGTTGGGCACAGGTTTTCGATAGTTTATCAATTACACACCGTAACATTTTGCCAAAACAACCGTTTTATTATATTATATTATATTCGTTTTGTTGTGTGATAACCCTTGCGGGTTAACATACTTGTTTTCAGAAATGGCTCCGGAAATTTGGCTTCAATGGCGTTTTGTGCAAGTTAAAAAATGCAACGGTTAAAATTGTCGTAACAATTTTCTCAGAATTTGCATAATCCCAAAGTTGCGTAACTTTCTCTGTAGTTTTAAAAATGCCCTTATGGTGATATGAACGAGAAAGGTGAAGGGCGAATAGTAGAAAAAGTACGGTGCGTAATTGGTCCCGAAAGCGGTCTGAGCTAACGTGTTCGCTTGGATTAGTCGGGAGAGTGTCTGGCTAGGAATCGGAAGGTCTTGAGTTCGAGCCACGCCATAGGCACGGGTTTTTGGAGTTTATCAATAGTGATAATTATATATATATATATATTACATTATATATAATGTATTATATATTGTATATATTCTATCACCGGAAGTGAAAAAAATTTGTGTACACACATTTATTTAGGGAGTCCCAGATTAACTCCGTTTTCACTGGTGAACGTCACTAGGGTGCAAACGGAGATAGTCGGGGACGATACGCTGGTGTCTCCGACCGCGGAAAAAAGGAGCCCCCCAAAATTGATAAAAAATATAAATTAAAAAAAAAGGGGAAGGCCCGGGGTCAGAAACACCATTAGGCGTACTAGAATGTTCCTGACGAGCATGGGATACTACGAAACCCATTGCCCAAGAACTCCGGGCGGGGCCTCCTTTGACACAAAGGCCGGCAGTGATGGTGGATGGTCAGCAAAAAAATGACGCAGGTAGCAGCACGATTGTCAATGGAGACGAATTTTTTTATTTTTCTGTAAATATATTGTAAATTTCTATTTTTGTAAAACATATTTTTATTTTTGTATATTGTGTGTATTTGTATATTGTGTATTTTAGGCCATGCTTAGCATAGGGACCTAAAACAAAATTTTATTTTGTTTCTATAACCTTAGTGGGTGTCCATTTTGGACA
>SCLF01134408.1:0-10553 GCA_004367975.1 Mesochordaeus erythrocephalus
AGTTTTGCGAAATAGAATAATATCACTAAAAAGGGCACTTTTATTAGATATAAACACGTGTTGATCGAAATAGATATTAATACTTTGTGAGTGCTAATGTGACAGATTTTACTAAACCTCTGATGGCTGTACTGTGACGGTGCAGTACAATTAATCTGTCTCGTGACGAAAGATCTTGCTTGACAAGGTTTCAATATCCCAAATCCGTACCAATGGCCCGTTTGAGTAGCTAAGTCTAGTATGGTCCGAATAGTCTAGTAATAAAGATTGTAATTTTTCCTATCGACTCTATTGGTTAACCTGCGAAGTGTTACCAACCAAATGTAATAATGCATGATTTATTTTATTAAGCAGTCGAGCTTAGTTACTCTCCACCGCCGATTCTCCTCAGTTGTCACAACCAGGTCTCACGGATTGACATTAATGTTTTCGGTTTTTTATTTACCGGCATGTCAAAGGTTTTCGCATTTCAGTTTACTCTTGGGTAAATTTAAACCGAAAGTACGGATGGAAGTGGAAATACATATTTACGTTCGGGGTTGAATTGGAGATTATATCAAGATTTATTATTTTTGTACCTAAAGTAACAAACTATTACTTAACCAGTATATACCATGAGCCAAAACGGAACAATATTTTCCGTTGAGTTATTGAATGAGGGAAGCTATGCTATCTGGCTATCTAACGGTGTTAAAATTATAGTAATATTTACTTCCGATAAAGTATGAAAATCATAATGTAACGGTTATACACGTGAATTTTCATTCAATCACAATTTTCCCGTTCAAAAAATATACCTAGCTAGCGTAATAAGAGATATGTATAAATAGTAATTATTTAGTAATTATTTGCTACCTATTCGTTACTAATCTTCGTATATCTGTGTCCAATCCTACTCTCTTCCTCATTTAATTTTGCATCCTCCCGCTTATCTTTTTCCATCATGGCCTATCATTACCGTTCCGTTGGGCCTTGTTTTTCATTTTTCCTTCATATTTTTTCCTTCATATCCCCGCTTGTTTATTTTCTCTGCCTCACCTTCCAATATGCTCCATTATGTTTCTTCTGGTTGTCTTTATTCCAATATGAGGTTATCGATTAGATTTATCTTGAAGTTCAACGTTGAAGAAATAATGATGTTTTCAGACTCCCCAGTGGCTCCTCTGTTTCCGGTGTCCATTCCCATTTATTCCCCTTATATGTCGGTGTGATAGGTGCCGCTACTGCTGCGAAATTCTTTATCGCTCTTCTTAAGAAGTTGTGCTTCTATTTAGTTTCTTGGGGTTAATCACCGCCCCCTTCACTTTCTTACAAAATTTTCCTGGTCAGTTAAAAAGATGGATTTTTTGGCCTTAATGTGAAGGCCCAGGTTTTTGGCTTCGTCTCTTCCATGTACTAAGCACTCATTCGTGCATAAGATTTGTGTTTCGAATGCTGCTTCCTCCGTCTTTTCCGTCTACTTAGGCACCTTCTTTAATTGTAGCAGTCTTCTTTCGGGCTCTTTAGTTTCTTTTCTTCAGCTCTTTGCAGTCCCGGTATTTCATCAGAGCTTGGCCAGAACTTCTTTGACCACGCTGAGTCTTCTGGGCTCATCATCTTCCTCCACTTCTTCCGTAGCAATATGTCTCTTTCGTCTTGGTTTACTGCTATTTTATCCGCAATCTTGATCAACCTCTTCAAACAATATACGTAGGTTCCATTTACCCAAAGGTTCCTGACTGCATTTGTTAACTTGTTTGCATAGATTGTTCGTAACGTCTTCTCCATATCCTTGATTTCCTTTCTTCTTAAGAACTATTCCCTCCCAATGCCATTATCCAGGAAAGCTGTTTTGATTCCATCATGTGTATCTCCCGAGGTCATTGGCTTCTTGGTCAACATTCGGAAGATATCAAAGACTCCATTTTTCTCATTTTTCGGATTATTAGCTTACAAAATATACATAGTTTTTACATTAATATATAAGCAAGGAAAAACAGATAATGGCTTCAGTTCAACTTTAGCTAGTTTCGGGTGAGTCAATTCAGAGTTTGCTTTAGAGCAATATCAAACCTGGACGTAGAAAGAGTCGGAACCCTACATCCATGTTCGGAATATGAAATTATGGGTGACATAATGACCAATAGTTGTATAGATTAATAAACACTATTAGAAACTTCCAAGAGAAATATATATTAAACTTTCGTCCACTCATTAACCAAATAGTTCTGACCTAAGCTGAAGAAAATGCTGAGACTATAATAATGTCCGGAATAAGCTATCGGGACTGAGAAGCAAAAGCGTTCCCATATGACAGCAAACAATTGTACGAATAAACATTAAGTGAATTTATTACATCAAACCCTGAGCCTAGTTAAACTGACAAAACTACGAAATAGAAAACCAAGAGAAAACCAGGCGTGCCATTTATCAAGAAAAGACCGAGATCAAAATACCGATTTACAAATAACTAAGGTCAAACTAAAAATATCATTCAAGCTCAAAATATAAATAAGCAGGACAGCTGCCGTGAACAAGCAATAAGAACCCGTGAAATTTAGAATATGCAATACATTTATGGCCATAAATTCTAACTAGACGAGATGGAATAAAAGCGCTGATATCTTTCTGGCACCCTTTTTGGTTGTTTTTTTTATCACGAAGATTGATTCAATTAATTCAATCTCCAGAATTCGAATGTTTCTTGTTTATTATGGGTACACACGCTAGTGGCCATATAAAGCATTCAGTATAATTTACTGCCAGTAATGTCGTTTAGTTTTATCTTCTTCTGCTTGTAATATTCAAAAAGTTAACCTATTAATGTTGAGAGTTACGTACCACTATATACGCTTAAATTTATAGGTCAGATAAGTATCGACAGGGGAAATATTTGTCCAGTTTTTTTCCGCAATTTTCGGAATTTTCGTTTTTTGGGTTCAGTTCCGGTCAAATTTTGTGGTCGAAGGTTATCCTAAAATGTGCGCAACAAAATTCGGTCTAGAAGTACCGCTCGATGTTTTCTTAACTATGTCATAGATGTTTTAACTCGTAAAAACGTAACTTTTTTAAAGTGTTAATTCATAAGTACCACTAGAGGTCCTCTAGGGCAACAATTTGGTGTGATTCGCGATCCAAAATAACCAACTTCCGGTTTTCAGCTGTCCCCTGAGATATGGTTGATTCATTTTTTATCACATGGACCTGCAGTCGATGGTCGACAGCAAATGTTCTCTAACCCTTCTTAGTCTTCAGTACAACTTGATTTTCAAGTTCAAATATAATGTCTCCAACAAAATTCCCCGGTACTAAATATATTCATCGTTTCAAACGAAAGTGTAGATTACCTTTCTGTCTTTGATATTTTTAGTGTTTAGTCAGCCGCAGAAGTTGAGCAAGAAAATTCTATGTTCTACTTCCGAAGCAAATGTCAAACTAAATGGTCAGCATTACTTTAATATGGAAATAAAGAATTATACTACTTCTGATCCCATCCGGTTGAGACAAAAAGGATCCACTCGTTGTTTACCTCCCAGTCGGGTTATTTCTACTCTTCAAGTCTAACATTAGTTTCTAGTCTTGACAGTGTTATATCGTTGACAAGTTTATATAGGGGTGAACCAGTTAACTTATTTTTCATGATTTCTATTCAGATTACGCGGTTGTGGTTTTCAGATTTTGTTCACGCGGAGTTCACTGCAGCATACGTGTACTTAACCTGTTTGATCTGAATTTGATGTAAAAGTAGTGATGATAAAAAACTTCCGTTCCAAAGTCGTCACAAAAATTATGTAGTCAACGTTTAAAAGAATATACACATGAGCCTTGGTTCTTATCGACGGAAATTATCATCACAATTTTAAGTGTAATTCAGATCAAACAGACTAAATACACGTGTACTAGAAGGTCCTATTTTGGTATGCGGGTTGAACTAAATCTGAAAACCCAACCGTTTAATCTGCACAAATACATTGGTGATCATGTAAAAATAATATAACACTGTCAATAATAGAAGTGAATTTTACTCGCGGCGAGTAGAAATAACTTAATGGGGCGTATACAATTTTGAATAGTTTAGCACTAAAATAATAATTAAGAAAACAATTTAATAAATAAAATAATTACTGAAACAATTTAATAATTAGTAATAAGATTTAATAAATAAAATAATTAGTAATATAATTTAATAAATAAAATAATTACTAAAGTAACCAAAGATTCTAAACCATTGAGTTACAAGGCAGTAAAACGAGTCAAAAAACTGTATTATTCTGCAAAGGCGGCACATCAAACCATACATGTATTTATTCTCTTTGATACCGCCCTTTGGCAAAGATTCACGTCTGAAATGTAGTAGTAGTCACGCGTATATTATTCTCCTCTGCTTTTTCGAACACATAAATTATTTTATAGCCAGACCCTATAGAAAACATTAAGATCGTCACATTTACTGATTTTGCAAAATTGCAAGTTAAATTAAGACCTAAGTCAATGCAATATGGCCCCGTAGAGATCTTAAAACCCATTAGTACTGGGCGGTTCTAGTGCTGTGTGATGACGAAACTAGGCATATACTAACCTGTTATTTACGGCCATTCCTGGATCGGAAATCACACCGGAAATGACTTAAAATCCGAAATTAACAAGTCATAACTAGCATGACAGGAATGTTTATGGGCATTTTCTGACCATTCTGCCGTGGAAAATAAAATTTCGAATACTTTTTTTGACGAGAAACATTTAGAAATAAAAAAATGGAGTCTTTGTGAAATGTTCTGGTACTGTCGTTGAAACCAAACAGTATCATTTTCAGACAAAATATGTATAACTGGTTTTGGCGTTCATTTCTGGGCCACTTCCGGCAATACTTCCGGTTCATAATTGATCCAAGGCTTGCGCAGCAGCTGTCTAGGTTAATATCTATTACGATGAAATGAATTTTAGGCCATGTAATGATCAAAGCCTCTTATTTTGTCATTAATAAATGGGGCGGGCGCGAAACATCCCGATGTCTAGACTAGTGTTTTCCAGTCGCGGTTAGCATAGTATTAACCCTGAGCCCGACAAAGGGAGAGGGAAGTGCAAATATACTCAGCCAATAAACCCATTTCCGAGTCGTCTCCCAGTCGGACGACTTCAAACGATCTACTGCTATTTAGGTGATGGGAATCACAGTATATTTTCTGAAATACTCCTACATATTAGGTATTCAAGTTGTTACTTCTCTCTCCCTTTGTTTATCTCATAGTTAATTCTATTCTTTGATCAAACCGCCAGTTGAAAAAATCAGCCCAATAAATATAAGTAAGCAATGTTAACCGGAGGTTCGCAAGTGATATTAAAATGTGTGCCTAATTTCTCTATTGATTTTCTCAAATTGAATTTGACATTAAACTGTCCCCAGGCACAGTCTTTTGCATTTCATCTGAAGTCTGGTCACGACAGGTTAATTGCCAAGTTCAGTTTGATAAACCGATATAGTACAGAAGTCAGTTAACCCTGTGATAAGATCAGGAGATGAAGATGAAGATGACGATCTCGGAGCTTTCGATCAAATGGTACGTACCCATGTGCTGCTCAGACCTATGGTTTCCCTTGTTATGGAAGAGACTGAAGAAGAAGTTCGCGCAATGGAAGCTAAAAGGCCCTCAGTAGTTTCAGTTCAAAGTATGGGGGGTCCTTCATGCCAAGCAGACTTTGGTCCAGATCAAATTAAAAACGACAAAAACAGTCAGAACAAGTTTAGCAGTGGCGGGATGGAAGAAGAAATCACAGTCGCTCTGTGCCTTGACAAAAAGAAGGCGGATGAGGAGAATCGGAGAGAAATTGAAGATGTAGAGAAATCCACTGTGGAAGCGGAATTTTGCATTATCAAGGGAGGAAATGATAAGGCTGAATCGATTAATATTGCGGTTGATGTGCCCCCACCCCAAGGAAATAGGGTTTCATTTTAATCACCGCAAACGGGCTATTAATTATACAAAATTGAGGTTATTTCTGCCCACTATAACATTTAATACCTCTCGCAGGTTCAAATATCACTACGTGCCAAATACCAATTCAGACTCCTTTCTAGTCTTAGCCATGTGTAGTCATTGAGTAATTTCACGCCTTTCCAAAAGGTTATTTAAAACTATTTTTGTTAAATAAATAATCATCGTCATAATGATAAAACATATTCAATAAATTACCGCCAGCTCGCTCGCACTGGTAAGAAAAAATAACCTGAAAATTGAATGAATGCACAGATACGGTTACAAATTGGGGTTCACATCCATATTTATTTACAGCAGATCCTAATTGATTCCACAATATATAAATTTGTTTTTATTTTAGTTAATATTTTATTTGTATTTAAATTTATTAATATTATTAATATTTTATTTTTGGCAATCTCCTAATAGATCGTAGTTCGATTTGTACAAGACTATAGTAATGATAGTAAAGAGCAAATTCTGTCTCCATTATTTATTGAATTCATTTTGTCGAGTTACAATATGGCTAGTTAATATATCCAACAAACACATCGATGGGCGGTTTGGAGTCAATTCGATTTTTACCACTTTCGTAAGCTTAATTTAGGCATTTCTACCTGAAGTGCTAAAATGCCTAAAGTTAGGCTTACGAAAGTGGTAAAAATCTAATTGACTCCGAACCGCCTGGCAATGTGTCTGTTGGATATGTTTCGTCATCAGTGCGCGTGAACTGGTGGTATACTTTGATTCGTTTCGAAATAACGGACAAAAATGGGAAGCCACCGTTTTTCGGAAGAGACCGTGGCCAAATGCCAAACATTCGCCCACGGACGGTTAAATCAAACCTTATTTCAAGTTGCCAATGATGATACCGCCGATGAAAGGGAGGAGCCAGACCTGAAAAAGGAGAAAAATCGAGATATAAGTCTTGACGATTTTGAACAATTACTACACGAGCGATCGTTGAATAATGAGACTTTGGAGCTGATTTCAGCAGGAAAATTCAAACTGGATTTTCAACCAGCTTTTGATTTGGATCGAGAACTGGAGATTAAACGGACGTTGAGCGAGAAAATTCAAGAAGCGAAGATTCTGGAGGAAGATTTATTCAGGTATTACTACGGCATATTTACGGCCCGGGGGCAGCTCTCGCATACTATTAGTATATGTGTTAATTCGTGGGTTAAACATGTCTGTATCAAATTTACCGTTGAACTCAAAAATTTCGTTATTTTTCCCTTTGACAGAGTTTTTTCTCATTCAAAAATTCAATTTTCAAAGTTTCAGTTTTTAACTGCCTGAAGTTGTTAGAAGTTAAATCGAGTCATCCTTGACTTCCAGTTCAAAGATTGTGTCAAAACATTAATTGGTTAGAAAATTGGATAAGATCCAAGCCACTTCTGTTAAACGCCAGAGAAAACTTTGAAAATTTTACAATCAGTACAAGCACACCTAAACCCGATTAGATACTGAAGAAACGTATCTGCGCGTGTACTACAGGGTAATATTTGTTCGTAAAGATATAACAATAATCGCCTATTATTTACTCGTGAATATTAAATTCAGGACATAATTATTCTTGTTTTCTCTACGCTTTCAGCGAACTACTAGTTTAGGGTTTAGGCTCACTTCCGGTAACAGTTAGAGCCATGTGCAAGAAAATTGTACGCGGAAATTATGGTCGATGTGTTCGTAATAAGGCATGGCTTTATTTAGTGGTAGAATGGTCGAGTTTCTTAATGAGTAAGTGGTTAGCTAAATTAGAGAACTTTACCAAAGCTCACTTAGCACAAAAATATTTTTCGGATTTTAGCCAGTATTTCTATTACGAAAGTAGGTTAAAAATCCACAAACGGTCGATAATATTTTCGTCTCCAAAAACTGGAGTAACCATTCATATTTAATCACCGAAATTTATTGTAAATCAATATCGACAGACAGGTTGTTGAAATAATGGGTCTTACGAGGTGAAATGTTCACACTACAACATTTATTATTATTTGAGACTGGCGGCTCGATCGGCATGGTCAATCTCGTAGCGGTGCGTTAACGTTCAGTCGGTGCATTAAGGTTTAGTCTGGTGCGTTAATGTTTAATTTGGCGACAAATGGAAACTATGATTTTACATGCATATTTTTTAGTGCAGAGGTGGAAGGAGATGAGGCGCACAATATGAGACAAAAATAAACTACTTCTGTTAAAGGGTTCGATAGTTATAGCGGTACGTTTAGAAAATGGTGCGTTTAGACAAACGACGAAAAGTAGAAAAAGCGGTGCGTTAACGGTTAGTTGGTGCGTTAATCTTTAGTCGCATTAACGTTTAGAGTGGTGTACTTCATGTTGCTATTTAGTTTATGGAAATCTTCTTAATTGATTTACTTGGAATACTTTTGAATATTAGGTAATTTAGTAGTATATTACACGTTAGGGGAATTTGTAGATTCCCGGCCGTTTGTAACAAATTTGCAACCGAATGAATTAGTTTATTTATATCAAAGGCTACCGACCGTCCATTGAACATAAATATATCCTGCTGCGAGTTTCTTTCTGTGATTCAAGTAGTTTCATTGAAGACTTTTACTTAATTCGTCATGGAAGAATTGCGGGACGTAAATCTTACGGCGGTGTTTATCGGACTTGAAGAGCCTTTAAAATTGTCATTTTGCTAGCATCGCACATATCCTTTACAAGCATTCGGTGCTGTTGTTGTGCTGTTCGTTTCGGGTGGGTAGAATTCAGTTATAATTATTGCATGTTTTTGTTTCGGAGAAAAATTCTGTTAGTTTTGTACGAAATCGTTTAGAAAGCTATAAAGTAAAGTTTCAGTTAAAGTATAAATGTTAGAAATTTAACTCATTAAACAATGACTTGATGGTCTAATGGTAATGATACCGGCTGTGAGTACGTTGGGCCGGGTTCGATCCCGGTAAAGTAAGAAATATTTTCAAGTTGTTCAAATGAGTCATTCCGCTAACAAATATAGCCATACGCTAACAATTCAATATAGATATGGCCGTCATTATATTTTTATAAGCATCTTAATGTACTCAGACAGATTAAGTATTCATTCAGATTTAGTTTAACCCTTAATCATGCATTGAACATAAAAGTTCTATTCTAAAAATCGTTACAAAAATGATGTAATTAATGTTTAAAAGAAGATGCACGCCAGTCCTTCGTCATACGCACTTCCCAATTACATCATTTTTGTGCCGAAGTTTTTTATCATTAGAAATTTTACGTCCAATCCATATATAAATACATGTCTACTAGAGGGAACTATTTGTGCGTACCGGTTACAAAAAATTTGAAATATCAGGATGAATGTAAAAATATGAACTTATTTAATTTTGCTGAAACAAAAATGTTTTTCTATTCACTCTTAACGAACAGCACCAAAACAGCGTCGAGTGGTAGTAAAGGATATACTGATAATATAACATCGGTCGATTGATTAAAATGTAATATCGAATTGAATAAAATATAAATGTGAACAATTGATTTCATGCAGAGCCATCTCATCCGTGGGCCACAGAATATTTAAAAACGAGAATTTGTTTTAATTCTCGACAACCTTGAACATCGAGAAAGGGTATGTACAGATATTTTTGGTTGGTTTGAGAATGGTCAAGTATCACATCAAAAAAGACCTCAGACTCAGATACGTAATTTTTATCTAAAAGAGATGAGACATCGACGTTTCTTATTGATATTTCATTTATTTTATGAATGATCAAACCGACAATAATTACTGAATATTATATATTAACGGTGTATTCAATTGATCGAAAGTGCATACATTTAAGAGGCCGCGTCATTAATCATCCCTTTCACATAAGAATAATGTAAGGAATCGATTACTTTTTTTGATCGGATCGATGAAGAAAGAATGTTTATTAAAATGAGCACGTTTTTATTGTTTGAAGCAGACATATTTACGAAATATTCGCGCCATGTTTTTTAGAATAATCATCTCTATTCATTTTAGTACACTACCGTTGTACAAAGTGCTGTTTTACCTTTAAATTCAATTTTCTCATCCGTAAATGGATTTTCGTAATTTGCTTATGTAGTATAATACGCCTAAATCTACGTTTTAGCATGTATCTTGAGAATACCGTAATATTTGTTAACGATGTTTTTAGCCTTAGATAGGTAAGCGTTAATCTTTTAGTATATCTATTTAATTTGGAGGCTAGTCTCCCAGCAGCGCGCATTGCTGACAATGTAATTGGCATACTCAGCACGATGTGATTTATCTGTAATTATCTATCATTATCTAGCTAACCTGGTAATTTCTCTAGGTCCAAATTCTGTCTGTATATTGATCAGGAATATTTGGATTATACGAAAACGAAACGTTAAATTTATATCCCTTTGAACACATTTTACGAAGAAAAATATTCATAGAGTATATACACCGTTCGCTTAAAGAGAAGCGGGATCATTGCAGTTTCCACTTCTACGACTGCTAGAAGACTAATCTCCTAATTAAATAAATATATTGAAAACAAAATGAAGCCTTAACCCGTACGCTGCAGAAACGACCCCCCCATACGCTGCAATCCAGTGCCAAGCGGCACTTTGACGTGAAACTCA
>SCLF01134519.1:0-10552 GCA_004367975.1 Mesochordaeus erythrocephalus
TATTAAGTAATTTTCAACTGACATGTAAATGAACAACTACCAATTTGGGATACCACACGATGAGTAAAAACCCTATGGGGGTCGGGGCGAGTGGTATCCGATACCACTGGATGTTGCACACTCTATTTTCTAGCTTCTGTTCCTACGTTCCAATCGAAGGTATAAATTTCCAAAGGTATAAAGAAATTTTCAAACGAAAAATTTCACCACGTAAAAAACAGCCGTTTTGACATTTGTCACAGACGGCGAAAATACCGGGTGTTCCCATTGATGCGAGCATTTCGTCATTATTGGACCCGAGGCGGGCTGTTCTATTTTTACAAAAACTAGGGTTTGCTTTGTGTGTTTCTGTTTATAATTGCCTTTTAATTCTAAAATCGGGTCAGATAACGGGCCAAAAATCGGGTCAAAAATCGGGTCAAAAGCAAAATGCTCGCTTCCATGAACAACACCCGAAAATAGAATTAGAACATTAACATTTGCGGTCGTATATTTTTTTCCTGAGCCGTTACAGTGAAAATCCATGAATAGTTTTAAATCAAATTTTCACCATTAGTAGGGTGAACGTTTAGCTTTCTAATCGTCGATTGTAATTATCAAAGTACGTTACGGATACGTATAGAAAGCCATAATTCAACGGAATTATGATTGATCCTTCAGATTTTGAACAGTGAATCTAACCTTTGACGGAAAAGGACTTTTAAT
Source organism: Mesochordaeus erythrocephalus (assembly GCA_004367975.1). Classification (NCBI taxonomy): domain Eukaryota; kingdom Metazoa; phylum Chordata; class Appendicularia; order Copelata; family Oikopleuridae; genus Mesochordaeus; species Mesochordaeus erythrocephalus. The sequence continues at coordinate 706 of SCLF01134519.1, forward strand.
CCTTTGTTCAAATACCCATTATTCAACGAGACTTTTGTGTTTATGTTTAGAAAAACTCAAGTTCCGTCGAAACAATTGAAAATTTCGTACAGAAGTGCTCCATAAGATGGATTTCCGTTGGGTATGTAGGGCTACTACAAGTCTCAAGTACCGACAGCCATTGTGAACAGACTCCACTCACGTGTCCAAATACCTAATTGATAGAAACTCGAAAAAACAAGTATTTCAACATTGAAACAGTCGGCTTGTCAATGGCCCACTGGAGGCTGGAGTGTAATTGAGCCCAGCGGTTGGCTGTTGAATACTGGCAATGTAGCGCCACCTAGTGTCATATATCTTTTGTTACCTACTTTACAGTCATTGTTTCGGATGTCCGTAGAGTCTCGACATATGTTCAACGCTCGGATTCTGGTTATAAGACACCCGACGTCTAGGTCCGTACCCGTAGGTCCATTCCCGTTTCCAATTACGTTGAATAAAAAGAAGAATGGTTAACGGGTTTTTCCTTTTTAACTCCTGTGAACCGGTTGAGACTTTGCAGGCTCATCGACCAGATTTCGCGTTTTTCTCGAAACTGAGCGGAGCTAGGTCAGAATGCAACCACAACTACTACCCAAATTCGATCGGAAGTAGAACCGAAAGTGCTGTCTAAAACCCGGAAATTGATTTTTCGAGTTAAGAGTCACATAGAATTTGTATGACAGCTCTGTCTAACATATCAACAGGTTGACCAGTATTTCAAGATAAAATTCTATTTTGCAGATTTCCAGAGGCCCAAAATTACAGCTCGAACGCATCTATCCAAATTTGCCCCCCCCTACCCTTCCAAAAGCAGTTAAGCGGTTAACGAGACTTAGCCAGTCTCATAGAGTTTTGTCCTATGGTAATTTAGGCATCACAATAGGGTTTGTTGGGGGTTAACTGTACGAAGGGGTATACTTTTGGACATTCTGAAAACAGATTCGGAACCGCAAGAAAAAACTCATTCCGACTGGCTGAGTCTCGTTAACCGCTTAATTGCTTTTTGAGGGGGTAGGGTGGGGGGACTTTGGTTAGGTGTATCGAAGTGAACCTAAAAAATAAAAATTCGAAAACGTATGTCGAAAAATTGACCAAGTTATCGACCAGCTAGTTCTAATCTGACAGTAAAAAGTTAAACCGGTTCTCATAAAATTGATTTCGGAGTCTACGAACGTTTTCAAAATAATTGGGTAGTTCCGTGTTTCTTTCTTCTAGACTTCACTTCCTTATCTTATTATAACACTTATAGGCCCAATAGCATAATAAATCAACAAACAAATATTTCTCGAGATGAAATATTATTAGCGATGAGCCTAATATGCCCAAAACGGTTCACGGTGATTATGTTCCAAAACGGTTCACAGGAGTTAATCTTTATTCCTATTATGCCATAAATTATAATGGTAAATGGTTGTGTGATTTCCAAGTGTCCGATAAAGTGACTAAGATGAAATTGAACTGGAACTAAAAAATATTAGGGCAATTTAGTTTTTCTAATTGTGTTTTGTACTTTAATTATATTAACAGACCCTCTGTAAATTCTAAGTAGAAGTTTTTGCGATCGTTGTTTGTTCGCATGAAAATTAGGCCTGTTTACGCCAGGTGCCTTATCGGAAGAATTATAATTTATTCTATCAGACTGGAAGAAAGCGAGGACCGTATGGACTTCCCAATTACATCGTTTTTTGCGAAGGTTCCATATTTTCACCCGAGATTGCTAAGGATGACCAAAATTCACAGGTGATGACTGAAAGCTGGCGAAATATTGAAAACGATAAAACTAGCAAAAGCAGCTTATAGCCGATCTACGAAACCTTATGGTTGGTGGACAATTATGGTTGAGTCCGAATCAACCTGAATTAGATGACCTTATTAATTATTTTAAAGCTCAGAATTTTACATAGGTTCATATAACTTTTCAGATATTGCGTTTTATAGTACGTTTGCAAGGCCTTTTTCCATCTACCTAATATTGAGGGCGTCGATATATGGAGACTTTCAATTGGCGTTTTCGAAATGTGTATTATTGGCGAGAAATTATCAAAATTAGATATCGGCTACCTCGTTAAATCTAAACTAGTGTTCCCACGAGTTAAAAAGTCCTGAATTTTACTCAACGTACCCACAAGGGTTAGTTTCATTTTCCAGTTTCCAAATTTGAATGAAACATTTATCAATATTTTGTCCATGAGCGGAACTGTAGTCTGTTCATGCGCAAAGCGGACCCGCCCGCCGACATATTGTCGCGTCGACCCGTTTCCCAGCGGCGTTATTGATTGGACCTGGAACACAGAAACGACGAACCCGCTCCATAGTCCCAACTTGTGCATAACCACAGTATGTGGCCAAAAACAGTGACGTTTTTCGGCGAGCCGTATTACCGGCAAGACACAGGCCACATGATGTGGCCAGACAGACACGCTCGGTATAATATATTTCATAAAATGACAGATCTGTCTGAATGAGCGCATTTTCGAGAATTTTCAAGTAGGTCTTCAATTCCGTATACGCAAGACTCAATGTCGTGCGTAGTTAAGTCTAAGTACTGGATGCGCTTCCGGCCTCATCAATACCTAGCGATTATAGGTCGCCGTGTTTCTAAGTCGCCAAATACGAACCATATATTTCATCACATTCAGTCTTAATATGACTCATATTTAGGCTATTCGCAGTCTATTTGAAGTCTTCTGAAATACGTAATGCCCTGGAAGTTCAATTATGGAAAAGTCATAATTATATCAGTACAAAGGGTTAAACCCGTTGTACTTAGAGTTTGAAAAACGACCCAATGCCGGGAAAGCTAGAATAGTGTACGCCTTTTTTCTGTACAAAGCATCCCGTTGAAAGATTTTTGACAGATATCCCGTTAATTTTTTTCAACAAAAATATAATTGTGTAAACGTAGGGAAAATGGTTTCTATACGTCTCGGTCACCCATCGTTTATGGGCCAAGATAGGAATGTCGAATTGTTATTTTATACGTTTTAATTTCTCCGAAATTAGACAACTTAACACGCCCGTAATTAATTACCCACAATTAACTAATAATTAACTTCTTCAAATAATGAATGATTTAGGCAAGCTAATTCCCAAGTGACTCACTGTGTGTGATCAAAATTGGTCATCCATATGAATGGGCACATTTCTCCACGTTGATCTTGACTGATGATAACTCACCGCTTAATGTGACGCATGTTTGGTATAATCGTTAATTGCGTCATTTTAAAGGAAATTGCACATTTTTTCAAAAAGATTAATTTAAAGAACGTCATGAAGCAATAAGAGTATTAAACAAGATAAATGTAAATTAAGCACAATCATTAATACACAAAGTGATATTTAGAAATTATATTATAACTAATAACTTCTGCTGAACCATATATATGGCTTTAAATTGAATATCCAAACGAATTCAAAATGGAATGTATACAAAGTTAACGTATATACGAATTAAAACCAAAGAATGGGATAGCTTTCGAGATCGGCAACAAAATATTAAAGTAATCCTTCGATCCATTGAATCGATCTCGATAACCTTTGAAATTGAAGAACTGCTATTTTTACTTAATTCGCTAGCTTCGCTACAGGTAGACGAAATCAAAGACGACTTTATGTATCTAAATAAATCATTTGGTAATTAATTACGGCCGTGTTAATTTTAGATCTCGAAATTATCTTATCTGAGTTATATTATGTTACGAATATCTCCGCCCTGAGACTCGCTTCAGTGAGTATTAATTCAAAGTAATCCTTCGATCGATTTAACCTGTGAAATTAAAGTGAGTGTCCAGTGAATATTAGTTCGAATATTAAATTCGAAAATATCTCCAAGCTGTTAATTATGTCGTTTAGGTGCCTAAATGCATTATGCTGCATTGTTTCGGATTAATTAATACATCATACTACATGATTTGTCCCTACATTGGCAAATAAACGATGGGTGTGCGAATCTTATAAAAACAACTTTCCCTACGTTTCCCGCATCCCCTCTCCATTAGATCCGCCATATAATAGAAAACTGTAAAATAAAAAAAACCTATCCCAATCAAGACCAAAATACGAAATGACTAAAAGTTGTTTTCAACTACCGAAGTGTTTAAGTTCAATTATTCGGTTTGATTCCCCCAAATTTCTCATTCTTAAATAGTCGATTTAAATATATATCCTTTCACCAGGAACTTCTTAAGCGGCGCCCAATAAACGAGTCAATAAGACGTCGTTGGGATTACACTTGCAAAAGGATTACACTCTTTAATTACTACAAGAAACGGCTAGAAATGCAAAACTTGCAATATAGCTAACGTCTTCACGGTTTTGGGTATTAAAATCAGCCGAAAGTTCAATTCTTCCAGAATTCCCCGTGTTTTATCAATTACAACTTCGCTATTTTGCGTTTAACCAAATCAGGCTCCAATTCCTTGTTAACTCGTACGCGAGGGCTAGAGCCATACCGAGGCGTTTACAAATACATATTTTTGATGATTTAAAATTATTATGACATCGCAACATGTAATGCCGTCTGACAACGCCGAGCTTTAGTAATTCATATTAGGCTATGTGGGAACTGACTTTACTTAATAGTCGAAGTGACAAATTGAAGCCTTCTCTAGATAATCGAATTCTGTTTTCATATTTTAAACAAACCTATAACGTTATCAGTACGTTTTAAATAGGTTACCACCAACTTATTACTGAAAATAATTTACGTTGCTATTATTTGGAGGCACATGCTGTAAATATATTCGGCCACTTGAAATGGTAGGTGAGACTGATCAAGGAAGCGGTCGGAATCCTATGCGAAAAGCATCGTCATATAGAACTTGTCACTAACTATGAATGGTTAAAATCACCACAATTGTTTGGATTTATTTGACGGATCCAAGCGACTTAGGATATAATCAAAACCTAATACAAAATTTGTACATAACTCCAACCGTTCTGAATAATAGGACCAGCCTACAAACTTAAAACTTTAACGGCAGCCATTCGTGACTACAGAATGAAAAAACTGACCGGTCTGTTCGTAAAAATAGAAACAAAAAAATCATAAATAATCATAGCTTCGTTCACCAATACGATGTAACACAATGTAAATCAAATGTAATACAATGTAATACGATGTAATACAATAACACACTATTGTCCCAAAAATTGGGAATATATGGAACTTGAGTTATCATAATTTAATCTACTTAATATAAAAGCATGTATTGATTAAACAAGTGTAACCAATATTGGAGGAACTTTCCGTGTATAAGATCGCTCAAAGGTTCAAAAGTATGGATAGAAAAATCAAACTACATTGTGGAAGACCACGTGAGTTTAGTTCGGACTATTACGATAAAGTTGATGCGATTATTGAAAGTATAATGGAATGTAGATTGGGAGAATTGACAGTTATGGGAGATAGTTTTTCGAATAGTTCAAAAGTGCATTTAGATAAAATATAAAGGTGTGAACTGAAACGCGTGCGACAGATACGATTTGCCATTAGATTGGGAGAAAATTCCTAAATTTTGATACATGTGTAGTATTAAAAAGGCTCAAAATTACTGTCATGATGGTCAAATTATAAACCCCAAATCTTAAATAGAACTTTTCGATACCCTCGATAGCCAACTGCGTACACCTTTTTGACAAGACAAAGACTGTAAGAGTTAACTCCTGGGTGATCTTGGTTAGTCTTGAAATAGTGCAGATAAATTCTCGAGGGATAATATCAATATGTTTGATCCATCCGGTGATCAGTGCAATGCTAACGATTTACTATGATTTGCTAAATCAGGAGAGATAACTCGGACTGTCTGGTCATATGTTAGTTTGGGCCCTGGCCTTAACGTTTCTGCGAATAATGTACAACCATTTGCTTGTACTACCTTCCTAAAAGAGCGTAAGTGCTCCAAAAATGGGAAACATACAGAATGTTATCGTCGAAGTACTTTAACTACACCGCCATGTTTTATTGAAGACAAATCACAACGTTGCTTTTTGAAGCTCGCCGATATTAGAAATGAACAAAATTGAACCACAATTAGTTAAAATACGTTAACCAAGCTAGTTCCCGAAATTGAACCGGAAACGATAAGATAGAGTTTGAAGTTTAGAGAGCTTTTTTATGATCACTAATACGTCACATTTTGTAGACGCTGTTTCTTGCGTTTTCGGTAGCATTATATCGGGTAAATCCTACTGACTCAAGTCCGTGACGCAATGCTATTTATGGTTCAGCACCCAGCGACTATGGAGGGGGACTTTTAACATGAATTACTTATTATTACAACAGATCTCTTGTATTAGCCTTTGCAATATATTTCAAATGTTCACTTCAAACCTATAGTGTAATGCTTTGGAGGTGGCTTTTTATCCACCGAAATATTTAAGGATATTAGCGCCATCTCCTGTATCGTCAACAAGGCGTAATAATTATACAAATTTCTACGGATATGGATTATTATCCTCTCGAAGTAAGGATAATCCTTGAAACTGCCGTAGTGCTTGTTGGTTAAGTGACAAATACGAGATACTAAAGGATAATAAGAAAGAGCATTCATTTTTTATTATATCTGAAACATGGTTAACCTCATAAATGGTCGACTAGCAAAAGTTGAGACACGACCTATAGCCAATATATAAGTGAACTGCAACTATTAATTAAAAGTAGCTATTTGAACTAAGGGAATGAATCTACACATTAAACCATTTAAGTGTTCATTAAGGGTTCATTTGTTCAAATTACAATTCCCGATTTTAGGCAATTTATTGGACAAATTGGGGCTCCATAAACCAATGTGTATGTACAAGCCTTTCTGTAAACCTCAAGGTAGAATTATAATTTTTAGTACGTCAGTTAATTTAATGTTAACCCATTCACTGCCTTAAAGGATACATTTCTGTCCATTCGATGTGGATACGAACGCAGTTTATCGTACATTATTTTTTGGTTAGAAATTGCGCAACTTTTGTTTCTTAAATGTTTAGTAATCGAAAAACGGGCTGTTAGTTCGTAACATATCTAGTTTGTAAATAAGTTCCAATCTGATTGTGTGCGGGTTTGTTTTCGGATCAAATCCAGTTTAAAGACTTCATAAGGAACGTTTCCACATGTTCCAATTATGGCAGTATTACTTGTAGTGTAGCGGAAGGTGGGTTTGACCGGATAACTAAATAATTAGGAAGTATTATTGAACTTCTATGCTGTCCAAACATACCAAGAATAATGTAGTCATGCTAAAGAATCCCAACACAATAATTCTAGCACGTCAATGCCATCGATGGGAAGATTATGGTTGAAATCGAACGTTTTAGAGATCCTCTACGCAGCTCAGCGTCAAATAGCAAACGCTTTAAATCATAATCACAAAAAACGAACAAATTTTTAACGTGAGATACGGTTTTGGCCCAACCTGACCATTTGAAATATGGTAGAACAAATAGCGTACGGGAGCATTTAGGAAACAACATTTCATCCTTTCAGCTGGCTCCGAATATATGTGTGTTCAAACTAATATGTGTATGTTTAAAATAATTGTGAATTCATCTTTCAGCGCGGAAATAATATTATTTCGACCGATAATTCCCAAGAATGTAAACATTTTATTTGCCATCTACGGCGCCGAGTGTGTTTCTATCTATTTAGAATTATCATATGAGGCTACCAACCATTAACAACATATTATCAGCCTACCAGAAAATTAGTAGCCTTCAGGGTTATCTGTACGCCTACTATTCGCTACCCTACTATTCGCTACCCTATTCGCTACCCTACAGTCGCTAATGCATTGAGATCAAACTAAGGAATATCAGACTTGAGAAACAATGTTTCTTACCAACACATTGACTGCTGAAAATTAACGTTTCCTTGTAAACAACTGGACTTTATTACCGGGTAATTCAGTATTCAAATTTAATCTAATTAAGTCTCTTCTTCCTGTCATAAATTATTTGGAAACCGTTATTTAACCAAATTATTATTCTTATATGTGATATATCCGTAGCGAGAATCCCCAAATAGAGCAGCCATTGTAGAATACTTCGTTCGGAAAGCAGCCGTTTATTCGGATAGTAATTACGGATTGTGAGCTTCTTTCGCTTTTCCATCAGTACTACACAAAGTTTTTTTCCTGCGCTGCCTAAAGTAAGCCTTTATCAAAATTTAGGGAAACATTTTATCTAGCCACCTCCATTATTCTGAGGGGAAATTTATCCGACGCTTCTTCCTTGGAAACGAATCGTGTTATATGTAGGTATCTAGTTAGTATTTTATGGTTATATAAATTCTACTTTTTCCTAGTCATAATTGTTAATGAGTGCCAGAAACAATTTGAAATTTAATTAAAGCGGAATTAGTTGCGATTGTGTATGAGCCGTTTATGGTTGAGTGTATGAAAAAACTTCATATAAGACCACTTGGTCGATTGTTTCTGAATTAACTGCTAAGATTTTATTAGAAGGTGGAGAATTGCTTTTGGAATCACATTCACCCCTAAATCTTGTGGCGTTCTCTACAACCAACATCTTATTTTTACCTGATAAGTCTTTTTCTGTCTGCCAAGAACGTAACGCTTATCTAGCTTCCTTAGCTACTTCTTAACCTCGACAAAATACAATTATAAGACTATTAAATTTACTAACTTCTGGGTATTCACAGGGTAATAAACACGCAAACTACTTATTCTGCATGCGTTGCTCTATTCTATTGACCCTTGCGTTTAGTTTGGTCGCGAATTCGCCACGAATGGCTTATGAGGTTAGTCCACACTAGCTTCATCACCCGTACCTAACGCCTAAAGAAATACTTTGGTTAATCATGGTTACTCGCAGGGGGAAAATCAGAAATAAATGTATACACATATTGTGATGCTTCTTAATACTTGCACGGTAAACATTTTAAAATTACACAACCCATAAATAAGAATATCAATTATAAAACAGAATTACATGTTATATTTCCATTGCTAACATGCTACTTGTACTGGCAAATATACGCATGTTTGTATTGCTCATTGTATTGAACATATTGGTAACAGCCGTAATCCGACGTCGTAAGAGGCATGGAAGTCAGGTCAGAGAACTATCATTTATCGGAGAGGACGAGGTAGTTGTTTTCGACAAGTATATGCTTGACATCCATATTGCTTTAAATGCTATTATTCGGAAAACTGAAGGAAGTACCAAACTAAAGATAAAGTGGTGATTATCAAACACCAACAATATTATATTAATACCAGTAAGGATGGATACGGTAAAGGTCAACTATACAGAACTATAATTGGTCCATTGTATTACCGCTCAATTCAATGAACAGGGTTTTGAATGTATAGTATAACAATACGAGTACCAGGGTTGACTAAACTGCCAAAGGAACAAATCTCTTCGCATTTACTGTTATGGTTCATATTGGATTATTTGCCATGTAAAATAAGAAATCAAAGGACCGCCATTTATAAATATGGCACCTGAGTATACATATACTTAATGCGTAATATTACGTAATATACGTAATATGGCACCAAAGTATACGTAATATGGCACCTCAGTATACGTATACTTAAGACGTAATATGGCACCTGAGTATACGTATACTTAATACGTAATATAGGTAATATGGCACCTGTGTATACCTATACTTTACCCGTACACTGCATTTGGTGCTGCTGGGCACCAAGGATCACTAATTTGACCATAACTGCTGTTAGAGTGGTGATACGTCGAATTTGCCCCCCACGACCCCCCCAAATCGACGACCTCGGATTTTTCGGAACTATTTTTAGACCGGAAGTACCACCGGAAGTGACAGCTGAAAACCGGAAGTTGGCTATTTTGAATC
>SCLF01134630.1:0-10549 GCA_004367975.1 Mesochordaeus erythrocephalus
GTTTTGAGAAATAAATTAATAAAGATTACAAAAATATTCGCATGTGGCGGTAAGGAGCACCTTATCGTGAGCCTTAACACGTCAAAAACGCTCTTCTTTCGCAAATATCTCGAGAACAAATGGATTGATCTGCTTCATATTTTAACACATTATAAGGATTTAAAATACTTTTCATGCCAAAATAGTGCCGATGAAAAACGTTCAATGTAACTACTTTAGTAGGTCAAAAGCCTTGTCGTGCTTTTTGTGGAAATTGAAGCGACTTGCAAAATTTAACTGCCATTATCTCAGCGGTTGAACCTCTATTTCAATCCCAATTTTGTCAGTGTTTTGCCTTTGTATGATTCTCGTTATTTTGTCGGTAGGAACTCGCTTTTAATTTATTATTTTTCTCTGGGTATCCATATTTGCATAGAAAGCAGTCTCATGACGCACGCGCAACTGGTCGGTTAAGGAGACTTAGTGGGTCTGACAGAGTTTTTCCTTGCGGTTGAGAATCTGTTCCCAAACTATCCGAAATTATACGCGACGTACAGTCAACCCCACTAAAGACAAAACGTGAAAATAGCCTTTTTTAAAACGTTAATTTTAACTCATGGGGTTATGGCTCCTCACCAAACTAAACTGTACTATATTAAGTCGACTTCAGGGCATCCAAAGATAGTATCTAAAACGTCCTCTGATTATACCTCTTAACCCATGGACCTCGAAAGTCACATTACCAAATAGACAAAATTTATTTTGACCGTCCCAAACATTAGTTTTTGTGCAGTTGTTTTGAGTCAAATTTTTAGTGAACATAATGTGGGATCTTGGTATGTTTCCTAAATCATAACAAATCGAAAGCTGAAAAATTCGTGATTTTGTCACTTTTTGAAAATTCCATTTTTGGGCTATAACTAGGTTACGTGTTACGACTTCGGGGTCGGTATTTGGAGAAGAATTGAAGCTGGAGTCATGGTGCGTCAAATATCACATAGCGGACATCCCTGCGCGTTGAATGAGATATCGGAGAATTATAAATCGATAAATATTGATTGAAAGTTTGAGCATTTTTTGAACAATGTGATTTCGAGGTCCATAGATTTAGAACAAATAATCGGAGAATGTTTTCGATGCTTCTTAATCTAGCAGACTTCAGTTCGATGGGGTACAATTGTTTTTTTTTTTTTCAAAAAACGGTCCTTTATTACGTACCATCTTTAAGGGGCTTAAGCATTTTGACCAATTTTGAAAAAATGTCCCGCTTTTTGATATTTCCAATATAGTCACCCTAAACAGGAGTTAGGAAAGCTAATAAGGGATATGATTTCCCATCTATTCCAATGTTCTGTGGACACTGTGGAGGCGAAAAAGTCCGCCGCTCTTCTTTTCCATCTTAGGCCTAAAATTTGAAACCGATACATTAATTCGATTTCGTGATATTTGTAAAATGGTCCTCGTGGACACGTTTGTCTTTCGTTACGCTTACATCCTTGAGTAGGCTTATCAGTAAATGATATCTATATGACGGGAGATCACTTGGCTTTTTTCACTGCAGGAGAGACTGATTCGATAATGATGTTTGACTTGACCGAAGACTTGAGTGAGTATACGTTGCCGGTGTTTGAAACAATCAAACTACTGGATTTTGAATCGAAGCCCATTTTTAGCGCAATTGATGGCCATGAGAGCGCTGACGGAAGGATGGTGATTTCGCAACTACGTCCTGTGTCAAGATAGATTTTTAACTGGAACAATCAGTCCTAATTTTTTGTCGTTATTGAAAAAACTATACGACTGCTAATTTTACTAACGTTACTGTAATAGACTTATTTTATTTTGATATATTTTAGCCCACCAGTCTAAATCTTTTTGTGTTGTATTCCTCATATAACCCAAAGCACTGAACTCTCACACTAGTAAATTTTCGAGTGCATTTTTTAGCATTCGTAAAGTTTCAACTAAGTATATTTTTATAATAAACTTAGCTCGTGAGCGTCAGGCAGTATCGACGCGATAGAAGGACGCTTGAAGGCAAAGGGTTCAACCGATTCCGACCGGAGACAACCACGCGCTAGCAAGAAAGTTGGGAAACGCACAACCCGGACACGAACCGCTAGTCCATGCTTAGATTGCGGTCTATATGGCCACGAAGCCACAGATCGCAAGAGATGCGGCATAATGTGCTTCATCTGCGGTGAAACGGGCACATAACCTCGAGCTTCAGGTTTCATCCAAAATCACAAAAAAACTAAGCTCGGGTGCGCTTACGGCTAAAGCTATACCCGACAAAACTGTCTGCCGCCTTTTTAAAGGCAGCATTAAATTTATCGTGAGAATTGTGTTGAACAAAAGACCCGTTTTCTGCCAAATCGATACGGGGGCCGAAGTTTGTATTCTACCGGTCAAATTATTAACTTCGGAACTAACTAGCTAAACGTTTACCGTTCAAATGGTAAACATTTTATTTAAAACTATTCATTGATTTTCTAGTGAGCAGGCTCGAGGAGACAATATACGACTAGAGACTTTTTAAGACATCTCTGTAGTTGAATTTAGCAGTTATACACAATTATGCCAACTGGCACAATCGAGCTTAGTGGAACTTTATGTTGACTGTTCAAACAAATATTCTAAAAAAATCGATCGATCCCACATCGTAATCATCCGACAGACTCCTCATCTACGTTCTCAATGGGCATGAGAAACGTATAGATAAATTCGAGTACAATGTTGATTTAAATGCTCTCAAATGGTTCCAATCTTTCGAATCCGAGCTTATAATAGGAGTTAATGATATTCATGTTGTTGAAGAAGACGTAATTTACTTTACGAATGCTAGGATGTTTGCTCCCGGTAGTTGGACCCATGATATTGAAGGTTTAAGGTAACTCACGATTGCAGATGGGTGTATTTTTACATAGCACACTTAGAGATACATTTGTATCGTCAAGTTAAATCAATTAATACGTAATATAAAACATGGGCTTAATTGAATTGTATTTTTTTAATTTCACTAGATTATTCCATTATGTTATATGTTAAAATTAGCACATTTGCAACACGCAATCTAACAACAGACAACGTGAAAAATACCTTTTTTGAAAACACATTAATTTTAACTCCTGCGGGGATGTAGCCGACCGAACTAAATCGTACTAGATTAATTAGGCCCCTGGGCATCCAACAAAGGATCGAAAACATACTCCGACTATTTATTTTAAATCTATGGACCTCGAGAGTCACATTGTCCAAAATGGACAAAATTAACTTAGAGCGTCCTAAACTTTAGTTTTTACGCAGTTGTTTCAAGTTGAATTTTTGGCGAACATACTTTGGAATCTTGCCATGTGCTCTAAAGCATAATAAAATATAAAAGTGAAAAATTCGTGATTTTGTCACGAATTTTCTATGCCAAAAGTTCAACAAGTGACAAAAATCAGAACCTTTGCACTTTTCTATTTTATTATGATTTAGAAATCATGAAAACATCCCAAAGTGTGTTCGCTAAAAATTCGACTCGAAACAACTGCGTAAAAACTAAAGTTTAGGACGCTCAAACTTAATTTTGTCCATTTTGAACAATGTAAATTTCGAGGTCCATAGCTTTAAAAACAATAATCGTAGTATGTTCTCGATATTTTTATTGGATGCCCAGAGGCCTAATTAATCTAGTACGATTTAGTTCAGCCAGCTGCCATGCCCCCAGGAGAATCCTGCGTTTGTTCCCGATTCGACCTAATTGTACTATTTCTCCGACATTTAAAAGAAAACAGCAAATAAGCCTTTGTACTTATCCATTCCTCAATTATATCATTTTTGCAACAATGTTCGGGTCGGGAATCGTCCTGAAAGTAGATACAATTGTTCCTATTAATAGTTGCAGAATGGTAGTTAAACCGCAAGCTTAAAGCTGTGCCTTGCGGCACAGATGTGCATTAATTGGACCATAACTTCTGGTAGAGCAGTGCTACGCCGAATTTGCCACCCAGGACCCGTACATCAACAATTTTCCGTTTTTTAACGTACTTAAAGGCCGGAAGTACCAGCGGAAGTGGAGCCTAAAAGCCGGATTGTTTTCATTTCGAATCGGGAATCACACCAATTGTTGCCCGAGACGACCTATATATAGGTATAGTGGACTATAGCTATAGTGGCCAAGTATCTTCAAAAAACTTAAGTACCTACAGTGACTCGGAAAATGACACTTTAAAAAAAATCCGTTTTTACAATTAAGTTAGGAAAACATCGAGCGGTACTTCTAGATCCGAATTTTGACCGGAAGTGAACGCAAAAAACGAAAAATCCGAAAACTGCGAAAAAAAACTGGACAAAAACTTCCCCTGTTAATATTTATCTGGACTAAAAATTTAAGCGTTTATAATGGTACGTATTTTTGTATCGGTTTATAAGTGTCGGGGCTTGTCCACCTTGCTATATATAACACTAACAAAATGCGTAGTGAGGCTAACAATATTAGAGAAAACTAAACGAATTCTGATAAAGGTGCAAGTACGGCACCAAATCAATCCCAAATTTTCGCGGGCGAAATACGCCCACGGTCGGTACAGAGTTATAGGGAATAATAGGAAATTGCGTAGGCGGATATTGTAAATAAGCCCATAATAAGCCCATAATACCGTGGTAAGTATACCCCATAAGGTCAACAATGACCTAATTTGACCGAAAACACTTTAAATGTTAGTAAATATATAGGAAATTGTCTATTCCCACTAACCCTCACACCCGTCATTAATAGCACGAAAATAGAAATCTAGAACTAAAATAATGAGTTCACGAGAGTGTGCTGAGCGCTGAGCGGCACAGATTTCAGCGTATGTGTAGAACCATTCGTGCAGCTTACGGGTTACGCTTTATTGTTCATGCAAATATTTAGTTTGTTACGCTTGGGGAGCATTGGTCTCTGCAAAAAAGAAGAGTGTAAGCCTGTGACTAGTAACGAATTGGCAAATCCATCCGGGATTATTTCCGTAACATCTTTTGATGAAAAGTATCAGGGTGAACGATCCTACCTATACGTATCACAAATAGATTCAGACCAAGTGGCCGTTTACGAAATTGAATATGATCACAGGTAGGGTGTGAATATTTCGTACGTTTATATCCATGACGCACATCATCAGAACGAGTGTACTTTATACACTATTAATAAATTTGACCACATTACGTCGCTATCGTATGAAACAGATTGGCTGGCCTGGCCTTTTATCGACCTTTTAAGGGGACCGCGACGTCATTCCTTTAGTTATCGCGGTCCATTTGGCTTTTAGCTCACTAAAGGAAAGTCAAATTAGGGTAATTAGTCGTATTCTATTGATTTTCTTGATTCGTTTCTCAAATCGTCCTGAAAAGTAAAATAAATAGAAATAAAGAGATATAACGATACTAAAGGATATAATATCCCAAATCAAGGACACTGTATCGATTACATTTCAACGATTTTAAGTTTTAGAAGATTTAGACACCCCAGGTCTACGGAGAACATGTATAATTATTATATATATTATAATATCGTACGTTTATGATATTTGTATTAATATTATTATTTTAAAAATTTATACATGATAATACAATAATGTTGGCAATTAGATTATTAGCTACCTTTCTGTATTGTCAATACATCTCCGTAATACTTTGCACTTTCTAATTAGCACAAAATTTGACATCTGTACCCAAAGTAGGTATCTTCAAAAGAGAGCTACCATTCGATAGAGCATGGAATAGTCTATAATTTTGTTGACTTTAGTTAAATGATTTCTGTATAAAATCAATTTTATTTTTCCTGTTAAATTAAATCGTGTCAAACTGTACTACATATGCGTGACTTCATTGACGTTTATATACTTAAACCGCGTCAGTTAAATTAGGGTTAATTATTTAAGTAATTAGATTGTATCTATATGAATCTTAAAGGTGTGGGTAATTCAGATTTAATCTCTACACAGCGAGTTAAGCCCTTTAAACTTCTGACTTCAATGCGTGACTTCATCGGCGCTTACATACCACGCGTCAGTTAAATTAGGGTTAATTATGTGTTCATATTATATATATTTATATAATATAATTCTTACAGATTCTGGCACAGAATTAAATTCTGATTCTAATTGTATATATATATATATCTTGGGCTTAAAGTTTGTTTTTTATTAATTTTTTTAGCTCCTGGGACATGGCAGCTGACCGATTTCAATTGTGCTTAAATTGATCACATTGTCAAAAAGGACAAAATTGAATTTGAGCATCCTAAGTTTTTACGATGTTGTTTCGAGTCAAATTTTTAGTGAACATACTTTAGGATCTTAGCATGTTGGGATATAACTAGGTCACGTTTTAAGAATTCGGAGAAGAATTGAACGTGTCAAGAATATGGAGTCGGTCCTTTGAGAATAATTGAAGCTGGAGTCATGACGCGTCGAATAAACACACCTTCGAACCAATCGGATATACTTCCCGAAATCATATTTGTGACTTCTAGTGGCTGTAACTATATAACGGGTTAGGAATTCGGGGTCGATCACTTAAGAATAAATGTAGCTGAAATCCGTGCGCGTCCAATTTCCGCCGAAATTAAAATATGTTAATTTTAAAATATTGTGAAATTTTATAATTTTAAAATTGGGTTCATTTGACGCGCACGGATGTCAGCTACATTTCTTATCAAGTGATCGACCTCGAATTCCTAACCAGTTATGTAGTTATAGACACTAGAAGTCAAAAAATGTGATTTAGGGAAGTATGTCCGATTGGCTTATTCGACGTGTCGTGACTCCAGCTTCAATTCATCTCAAAATCACCAATTTTTCACTTTTCTATTTTGTTGTGATTTAGAAAACATGTCAAGTTCCCAAAGTATGTTCACTACATATTCGACGAGAAACAACTGCGTAAAAGTCAATTTTGTCCATTTTGGATAATATGACTTTCGAGGTCCACAGCTTTAAAACAAATAATTGGAGCATGTTTTTTATTGGATGCCCAGAGGTCTAGTTAATCTAGCACAATTTAGTGCTAGATTTTAAAAAAAGCAAGAAAAATTGTCGTTTATCTTTAAGGGGTTTAACTATGCGACGCCGTGTAAATTTGCATATTCTGAGAACAGATTCGGAACACAAGGAAAAATGCTGTTACACTCACTAAAGCTGGTTAAGCTATCGATTGCCCCCGGAGGTGAGGGGAGATTTGACACCCGTGGATTAGGTACTTGAATGTGGTTAGTCCCACCTAAATAACGCACTATCCGGCGAATGAACGCGTTCCAACCCCCACAAATTAATGCCAGTTTATAATCACTATTGTAGATAAGTTATGGAACACCATTAAGAGCATTTCGTATCGACCGTGCAGACCGACTGAAAGTTAAATATCCATCAGAAATTCACACCTCAAGCACAGGCTTACCTACGTTAAGTATATATCGGCGGCGACGAATATGAAGCATTTTCAAATCGGGATAAATGGTGATATATTCCTTGTAGGACACCCGAGCATATTTTCATCATGGGGCAAGCGTTCAACCGAAATTCTCATACTTGATAAAGAATTGCAGCAATTTGTGCCATTTTATTTAAACAAGGATGACAACTTTATTGCAGCCGCCGCAGCTATCCATGAGGGATATACATTAGTTCCTTCATATGATGGTCAGCAAATGTTAATCTGTAAAACACATAATTAAAATGAGATATAATATAAAATAACATAGAAACCATTCTGTACTTCGAGAACAAAATTCGGGGTATTCTTCCGAAACATTAGTGTGCCAGTCGCACTCAGGTATATCCTATTTTCACTTACGGTAATACATTTTTGCAGTGGTTCGTTCTGCTAAAAGTGGCCCAGGAAAGCTCGTCCGAGGGACAGTAAAAATAAATATGAACCATATATATATTTAATTGTTTACTTGTAAAAATGGTTAGTTCTTTTTTATCCATAGATCAACATTTAATCATATTAATGTTTGGACTTCAGTTGACCGTGATCTTATTTAATTTATTTTACCTGCGAAAACTTACAGTAAGCAGTAATGTCATAAAGATATTTGAATTGTGTTTTGTCTCGTATTAAATATAATGAGATACATTTTTATCGTCGAGTTAAATAGAGGCATATAAGGTGAAAACTAATAACACAATTGACCATGTCCATTGGAGACCCATCCATTGTTATGAGGATATACGTTTCAATTATTTCTAATTTACATATACTGGCTATATTTATATATCTTATATTTCACCGACTTCTACTATTACTAGGTCAACTATTATTAGATCAAATTATTGATTTTAACTGTTAAGCATATCTCTCAGGCACTCTTTTTTTAAGTATGCCTCAGCCACCATTTTGGTTCTTTTTGACCCCGGGGATTAATCCAATTATTTCAATCTCCAGAATACGAATATATGTTTAGTTTTTTAAAATGCCAAGGATGAATATGCGTTGAAGCAAACAGTTTTCAATATATTTTATTCAAAATCAAACCCCCAGTGAAGTTCAGAAAGCCTGCATAGTAAGGCAGCTGGCATTTACAGTAGCCTGTAGTCATAACCAGTGAATTTTGACCATTTTTTGGTTTAAATAACACAATTTTTTCTACTTTTGAGGTGATTTCCGCTCCGATTATGTTGCAAAGATGATGTAATTGAGAAGTAAATAAGACCAGATCATCATTTGCATCTTCTTTTAAACGTTAGAGAAGTATTTAGAGTTTTTAACATAAACAAGGGATTCGAAAACGTAGGGGAAGTGGTTTCTATATGTTTCGCACACCCACCGTTTATTTTCTAACGTAAGGGAAGTCGAATTGTTATTTTATTCGTCCGAAGTAATGTAGTATAATGTATTAATTCAGCCGAAACAATGTAGCATAAAACATTTAGGCATCTCGACGACATTGTTAACAGCTTGGGGATATTTTCGAATTAATATTTTCGAATTTAGTATTTGAATTAATATTCATATCAAGATCACTGAATATTCACTTCAAGTTCACTGGTTTAATGGATCGATGACTAAGATGAGATAATTTCAAGATCTATAATTAACACGGTCGTAATTAATTCCTAATAATTTATTTAGGAACAGTAAGTCGTCTTTCAGTTCGTCTACAAGTAGTGAAGCTAGCGAATTAAGTAAAAATAACAGTTCCTCAATTTCAAAGGTTATCGACATCGATTCAATGGATAATACGAAGACATTGATATTTTGTTGGCGACCTCAAAGGGCAGGTGTTTGTAATCTCATTTTTCTCCAATAAGTCGAAGTCGTTTTTTGTACAGATTCTTCGTTTCTTATTCGTTTTGTATGCACTCCATTTTGAATTCGTTTATAATTTATAAGTATCACCAGGAAAAATAACTTTGTGTATTCATGATTGTGCTTAATTTACATTTCTCTTGTTTAATACTGTTCTTGCTTCATGAAGTTCAATTTTCTTTACAATGACTCAACTGTTTGGCATTATACCAAACATGCGTAAAATTAAGCGGCGGAGCTACGAGGAGAAATGGGCCCATTTATCTGGACGACCAATGTTGATCACACGCAGTGAGTCACTTGGGAATTAACTTGCGTAAATCATGCCGACATCATAGTTCAGAGATCACGATTACAGGGATAATATACCCCGCTGATACACCACACCATTTGGGACAAATTATATGCTAATGTAATATTTATAATTCACAAAAAGCTAATATTCTTGACAATAAACATGGTAGGCCAACAGTATCAGAGAAATTCGAACAGCTTGAAAAAATGAACCAGAATTTGTGAAAACTTGACCTTTCATTATTTGAAGAACCTAATTATTAATTAAATGCGGGTAATTAATTACAAGAGTGTTGAGTTGTCTAATTTCGGTGAAATTAAAACGAATAAAATAACAATTCGACATGCAAATAAATGATGGGCGTCCGAAACGTATAGAAACCACTTTCCCTACGTTTAAAACACTCAAAAATAATACCTCAAATACAAATTTAAAACCCATAATACACACCGGCGCGTCTCTCTACGCATCACCCTTCTGTATTCCTGTTTTCCTTTATTCCCAGTAGTCAGTTATCTAATATACTTGTCTATATCACCTGCATTCACAATACGATTTAAATCTTAAGATCCGGTCCGTTCTTATTTTGAATTCAATAAAATTGCATGTACAATTAATAACTAGAATAAATCTTCTGAAATAATTGAAATCGATAAAATCAAATTTTCGGGAGAATATATAGCCAGAGAACGCCTATTTTGTTTGTCCGCTTATCTATGATCCGGCTGAATGTTCGACAAATTTTCGACGGAAAATTTGGAATGTTCAATTTTTAGCTTAACGTCTTCCTATCTGAGACCCAGCTGTCTTACGTTGTAAAAAAACTAAAATTTATCTCCTATAGCCTAGTATACATACAACGATCCTATATTTATAACAGATCACTCCTAGCACACGGCTATCCGACGGTGAACCCCGCCCCCTCGAAAAGTGCAAGCAAACATATATATTTTTTAGCTTGTCTGATAGAGTTTGTTCTTGCGGTTCCGAATCTATTTT
>SCLF01134631.1:0-18548 GCA_004367975.1 Mesochordaeus erythrocephalus
TAAAACACAAAATAATGGATTCCAGATTGCACTTATCTCACACACTCATATTCATAAACTAATAGAATATTTTTAAAAAATAATAATTGTATGAACAAATTTTGGATATTTATAACACAACTAGTGTAGCTACTGATGGTGTACTAAAGTTTATGATTACGATTACAATATTAGAAATTTAGGTTTGGCTTATTTACAAAGGGATTAACATAGAATTAACCTAAAACTGCACCTAGAAGTGGGTGAACAATCTGAATTGAGTGTAAACAGTCTACGTTTAGTTATGGATATGAATGATGCATTCGGTGGTATGGACGAAAACAACTACGTACATGTTCCAACCAATGTGGATGAGAATGTTAATATGGAAGTTGGGACGAATGAAGCTCATGAGGGTACAGCGTATGAACAGGGCGGCATCAATGAGGATATAGATGTAGAAAACTATGAGGTAACTGATTTTGGAAATGAAATGGGATATACAGATCCAGATTCGACAGCAAAGGGCTCCAAAAAAAGACGAAAAGAGGAGGATGAAGATTATCATGATACGAAAAGATTACGAAATGAAGAAAGAGATGATACGGAGGTTTACAGAAAACCAAAAACTAGTTCGAAAAACACTGATAACAAACATCATAGTTCAATGAAAAATCAAAAATCGCGAATGAACACCAAATCCAAAACTATAATTATTGATAAACGACAAAAAGCTAATAGTTATACCAAACAGCGAGGAAAATCGAATGGTAACAGAAAGCAGGCTGCTAATTCTAAAGACTCTGATGCATATAATGATGAGCTGCCCAATCAAGCTTTTAAAATTAACGTTTTGATTAACCAGGAGGCACCATGGCTTGAGGAACATGAGCGGATGATTGAATCAGGTAGTGATGGTGATTGCGATTTTTCGGATAAGTTACTTTCAATCGTTTTTCATCATAGCCATGACAGAAACCAAATAATTAAAAAACTGGACGTATATGATTTTGTTTTGGATCATGACTACGTACTCAGTCTTGGCAAAATACCGGCTCATTGGGACCAGGATAATATTCCAACGATTGTTACTTTTAAAAAATTAAAACATGTTTTGATCGCGACTTTTTTTTTACATAATAATCTATCAACTTGGAGTTTTTGGTTCGCTATGAGCCAAACGGTGTACATTACTGCCATGTTCACCAACCCCATGGGCCTCTATAAGGAGTATTTACTAACCGCTGATTGTGCTCATATTTTTACAAAAACTTTGATTAAAGCTTTTAAAATTTGGACTAACCAGAAAAAGTACATGGCGGATGGTAAAAATTCCAAAATAATCAGAGACAAAGCCTATGCCTTATTGAAAGAAGACGGAAAAAAATCAGGTCGACATTATGGTCAAATCAAACCGTATCAGCTGCCATGTCACCCAAATAGTACCCTACATGCGTATAAAAAGTGCAATGCGTGGCTTAAACCGGGAACGAAAGTATGGAATGTGTGGATGGAAGCATACAAAGACAGACGGTTAATAATTTTAAATATCACTGGACGCCCAGTCATATTTGTTCATACACCTGACTACAACAAGCTAAAAATTGAACAAGCAGCGCACAATAAAGTATGGGCGGCTGAACTGCTTAAAAAGAAGAAAAACCCATCATATAGAATCAAAGTCAGAAGGGTAAATTGGAACATGAGAACTGCATTTTCAATGGCTAGCAGTGTCTATAGAAGCGAAAGTCGACTGGCTCAAATTCAGCCTCGCTATGATCAGTTGCTTGGTTTTAAAAATTGGTTTTTACAAGACAACGAAACATTTATTTTATATATCAATGAAAGTGAGGCACTTAAAAATCCTCTCACCGCCTTCAAGATGGTGCGACCTATTACCATCGCTGAGCAAAGAAAGAGCTACCTTTGGAGCAGAGCATGCGGCAGATCCAATATGGAAGCTTTGGATCTTATAAGATGCTTAGATCTTACCATCTCTGAAACCATAAGAGACCTGGGGAACATTTTATGCCGAAACAAGTACAGACAAGACATGATAAACATGGATGTGCATTACAGACTAGAGGAATTACATCTAACTCAAGTACTATTGTCAAAACAAATTGGTAAAATGGGTAATGACCATTATGTCGATAAAGGAGATCTACTCGGTGCTATGGGTATGAATTTGGATGCTGTAATTCCAACGAACGATGATATTTTAAATGCATGGATTGGTTTGAATAAGCATCAAGTTAAAGAGCAACCTGTTTTTAAAAAGCCAAGACCATCTGTCATCAAAGACACTTATTCATTATGGAATGATAATGACCGCGAGGACACAGACAAGGTCAATCAAAGATATATTGGACCAATTGATACGACAAGATCCGACTTCATATTTAATTTTAGAAATTTAATTACAATTAATGGAGTTGAAAAGTTGAGCACAAAGGATTATAACGTTATACCACCAACTGTTGTTATGAGTGATTTGGAAGCTAAGATAGCCACTGATGCGAGCCATTTGGCGGGGATACGGGGAACTTTCCAGCTAACTAATGATAGATATACTTATAAGGATTCTACCCATACTGATGTAGATGGCTGGGTAGATGGTCATGCTGAGGTTTCAAGGATAGGTGACTTTCACGTTGATTCATCTGTTACGGGGATTTCAATCCTAGAAGATAACAGCAATATATTTAATAATAGCCATAGTCACAACAATAACCTAATACCTATCAATGATAACTTCGGACATGCACAGATACCTTTCACTATGGGACGTCCTACAGTCATTCGAAAGAATCACAGCAATAAACACATTGCCGATGCGCTGTTATTGTCTAAATACTCAGTCAATGAAAATTTATTGTGGAGTCTGATTCAAGCTACACAAATTAAACATAATTCTTTGAGTGAAGCTAGAACTTATACAATTAATAAGCGCAAAGGTATAGAAGCCATTGTTGTAGAAAACTTCTCATGGAGTTCGGGTGACGGTGGGGTGATATATAATAATAACAAATATGGTTACAGAAGAATTAAGCTTAACTCTCCTGTGTCCCGCGTTAAATGGTTCGCATGGAATGCCTTGTTTACTACCCATTTAATTTATATACTTAGATGTATTATAGATGCTTCACCAAAAAAAGATAGTCTTGGTCATATTGACGAAGCATTATTTCTGATAGAAAAGCTAAATATCTTACAAAATAACTTTCTTATTCCATCATTTCTAAACCAAATCATTAATAACATTTGTAGTCTTAAGGCTTATTGTCCACCAATAAGTAAGGATTTATTCGACATTGTTGAAAAGGTTCTTAATAAATTATCCATTAAACTTAGTTTAAAAACTGATATCAATTGCTTAAAAATAGTCAAAACCCAACTAAATAATATTAAAAATAATAACTATAAGAATAGCCATTGGTATAACACACTAAGGTCACAGCAACCCGCAGAGAGTCAGTCATCACAAGATCACCAATATCTGCAGCTGCCGCTGCCAAAGCCTCAACTTCACAGAGCTCCGAATAGTACTCCTTTCCCACCACAACCTTCTCATCCTCAATCTTTTACAAATAATCTAAATGGGGGATTGTCTCCAGTCAGTTCAACGCAAATTTATCCTACAACTAACGTTCTTTTCAATCGTCAAGATCAGTCATCTCCTGCTATATACAGAAACCTGCTACAAGTTCCTTGTCAAACTCCAGAATCCTTTAGAATGCTACTACAAGACTCAAGATCACAAGGTAAAACAAACTCTCTCACTCACATCCGCCTCGAGGATGCCCCACATGCTAATGATAAGAATTATATATATGACAATGATTTTGGGGGGCAGGTACTGTCTCCTAGACCGGTTTCTCTTTCGAGTGGTTGCTCGTTCTCTGGTCCTATCACTAATACTTATCCTAGCATTTCATTGGCTCGTTCTAGGAACAGTAGGAGTTTGCGCAGCAGTCCTATAACGGATCCCTGTTATACTGAAAAGTCTCGGAAAATGATAATTTCTTTCAATCCTCCCCATATGGTAATCGGAAAGTCGAATCTGTCTGATTTTCCGTTCTTTGATACATTTGATTTTGTAAAGGAGTTTGTTGATGGTGGTCAGATTACCCAGGATTATATCTACCCGCTTCCAGTAATCCCAAATCTGGAATTTAAATTTTCCAATAGATCGATTTTGCAGTCAGAGTTGCTACCATGTTTGAATGACGCATATTTAATTGTAGGAGATACTAAATTAGACATTCCTAAATCCTCGTATAGTAATAATCTAGAAAATAACAGCAAACCTAGCAAATGTAATTTAAAAATTATTTATGTTAACATTAATAGACCGATTTTCAGTAAATTACAAAAACTAGTTGACATATATAGTGATGTACATTTTTTCTTATTAAGTGAATTGGAAACCACTGAAGAAGAACTTATAAAGAATAAAATAATTCCCATTGGTTATTCTTATATAAGCCATAAATATATTATATATGATGAATATAAAAGAATAATAAGTATGATAATGTATAGAACTTCTATGAGCAAATCCATTAAACAAATCTCAATTCCTCCACCATTTACAATGTTAACTTATAAACATGATAAAAGATCTATTAATATGGCGGTGTTTTATAGACCAATAGCTAATTCCAAAAAATGGGGAGGCATTGGTGGAGAGGCTTTCTTTTTACAAAATCTAGATAAAATTATCAAATTACAACAAAAAGTTCCTTCTATATTGGCAGGTGATTTAAATGGCAATATAAATAGAGCTAGGAATGTATATGAGAAATCATTTATTCCTTTAATTAGAGGAAGTATTTCAGATTATACTAATGCCTCTGATAAGCCTACTTTTCACAAAATCTGCAGAGGTTTAAAGATGGTTAGCTCTCATATTGACATTTGTCTATATAAAGGGATGAAAATTACAAAATCTCAAGATAATGGCAGGCTGATCCTGGGTAATGATGGACATGACATATTAATTTTACAGGGGGAGGAAATTCTGTCGAATATCATGGGAATGATCAACTATGATAAGCGTCCTCCATTGGATAAGTTGCTCTTCAGAAAGATTGCATATTCATTGTTAAAAAGTCTCAAATCTAAAATTGACATTTTATATGAGGAGGATAATGCTGGTCTTACAGATGACCTGGACAATCCTATTGGCCTTTCTGTAAATGGTAATTGCGTAAAGTTTAATAGTGTTAAGAGTTCGGACTACTTATTTGAGTTCTTGGAAAATCTAAGCCTAATGTTACAACCAGTCTCTAGAACTAAAATCCCGATTTATACAAATAAAACCATATTCTCGGAGGAAAGTAGACAACTGAATAATATTGTATATAGCATGTGGAGGACATATAACTCTGTTGAGGACACTTCAACCAGAATGATTATTTATGATAAAATCACAGAGATCAAAAAGTTATCTAAAAATAGATATCATCGAGATCGTAGACTACATTATGTTAGAAGTAAGACTACAGAATTTTTCTCGGATATTGACTTCTTTAAACTCAATAAAAAACTTAATCCTAGAGATCGGATTAATGCCTTTTCTACCGAAAAATATTTATCAAATGATCTAGCCAATGAATTCGTTAGATTATACAAGTCCATAATTACACATAATGTGGACTATGTTGCCACTTTTGACATTACGGATTCCTTGCCAGTAATTCTGGAACAGAACAAATTTAGTTTTGAAAAGAATCTAATTAACTGGGATGGCTTTGATAGAAATGCTAAAAGCTTTACACAATGTCTTAACTCTCTCCGTCCTTTTACCAGAGGCCTTTATAGCAGCACTAATGGTCAAATTTTTAATGCACTTCCTATCGAATTTAAGGAACTTATTTTTAAAGCTATAACTAGATACCTTTATAAAGGCATATTTCCAGATAGATTTTTAAAAACTAAATTTGTGGCTATCGCTAAACCTGGTGATGCCAATGATATTAAAAATAGACGTTTTCTTTCTATCGGCAGACCTGAACAGCAGCTGATGATGAAAGTCGTGGCTGCAAGTCTACAAAAATTTTGTGAACATAATAACATTTTTGATCCGGGACAATTCGGATTCAGGAAAAATACAGGATGTGACATGGCAGCTGCGACACTCATCAATAAACTGTCCAGAGTAAGTTCGGATGCATGTATTGTAATTACTTGCTTGGACCTCTCCAGCGCATTCTTCTGTGTTAAATATAAGGTTATCCGCTCAATTCTAAATAAGCTGGTCCAAAGACACACTATGACATTTTTTGAGTCTATGCTGAGACAACGTAGTGGATGTCTAGTTAGTGCTGGTAGCATTTCGGACCCTTTTGTTATTCCCATGACTGGTGTAATGCAGGGTGAAGCCTCCAGTCCATTACTGTTTAATCTGACGATTAATGGCTTCATTCAGCACGTCACCAAAAAGAGGTCTTTTTTTACAAATAAAATTGGAAGACATGCTCAGTGCTATGCTGATGATAGCATTGTAGCTGTCTGGAATACTAATACAGCGGATTTAAATGATGATTTGAATAGTATGTTATTAGAAACTAGTGAATTCATGAGCAACTGTGGTTTCCGTATTAATCAGAGTAAGACTAAAATCATGATCTGTGGTAATAGTAAAAAGAGCAAAAGTTTTAATAACAATATAAAAACTTCGATTGGTGATTTTGAGTGTGAGGAATTTCTAACAGTTCTTGGACTTAGATTTAATAGGGACTTTAAATTTAATCCTCAGATCGACCATATTGCCACTAAACTCAGAGCGCAAATCTTCTCAATTAAGAATCTTAAAAACTTAGGCACGAAGAAACAACTGCTTAAGGTAGCATTTTCATGCTCAGCGGGATTGTATACATATGGGCTTGGGATACAACCGCCTTGGTTACAGTCACAGTATTTAAAAATTCAAACCATTTTAAATAATCAGCTGAGGTTAATTTTAGATATTAAAGTCAATAAAAATGATAACATTTCTCAATCTGATCTACTGAGACTAGCACAATGGAGCCCAATCCATATTATTCATAAAAAAATGAGTCTTAGCACGATCAATAGAATAGCTAGAAATGGCGGACCGGAATACCTATATTCGATAATTTGTAATATGATTAAATACAATGATGGCAGTAACTTTTTAAGAAGAGAAGGAAACAAATATAATCGTAAAGAATTTGATGATAAACATAAAATAGGACTTAGAATACCATATATGGTTGCGTCGAATGATATGAGCGCGGATAATCATGAGCAAAGAGTTTTTCCAGGCGTTCATGCCAAATGGTTCAACGAATTGCCAGTTTCAATCAGAGAACTGTTTGGTACACGGCGATTTGATGTGCATATTGCTCTACACTATTCCACAGTATGCTACCATAGGATTAATTATAAATCGGATAAATGCACGTTTTGCAGAAATAATATAGAGATTAATGATTATAATATAGAATTTATGGTGGATAGTGTAATTAATCTTATTAGTAACAATATATCCATGGACAGAATCATGAAACTTGGAGACGAGGAAATCAGAGTGCTCTCTGATATTAGCCCATTCTATACACAATCTTTTAAAGAAATAATTGATAATCTTCATGAGGATTTTGAATAGGCCAATGTTTTAATTTTTAGAAATAACATAAATCTTAAGTCATAAATTTAGCTAACAAATGTTACATTCAGGGATTGAAATGCATATTTATACTAACACTATTAACTACCATTCGTAATTTAGAATTACTAATATACTAATCTACATATAATCTGATTCAGAAAGACTTGCAATGATGAATCACGATAAATCCACGTATAACAGGCTATAACCACCATGGATAATACTGTATATGCTTTGGAATGATTTGCTGTAACTTTATGTTGATGTCGGATGTAGTAGGCTGTCGCTTTTGTGAGCTGCGGGTGGATAGTGTTCGGCTGTGATGGTCTCTGACTCGTGAATCTGGGAAAAAGGATTTAGTGATGGCCTTGTTATCAAAGATAATACTCATTCTGAGATCTTGTTTCAAATGTAAAATACTTGAATCCTCTGGGATGGTCACTGCTGTGCTCGTCTTTAAATAATATTTATCACCAACTGATAATATATACAGTATCTCACAATGATCTATGGACTCAATTTATAAAACTATTGGCATAATTATTGCAGCTAATGATTTTGATTCATGGGCTCTCCGCGGGTAGCTGGTGGGTTTCACTAAGCCTAGCTCGCTGCGTGTGGGGAATGGAATTTTTCTGTGTCTCATACGAAATATGGGACGGATTGGGATTTCATTGGGACCATGTTTTAGAAGTACTCTGATAGAAAATATAATAAAATTTGAGTACATGGAGAACTTGATCTGTATAATGGTGTAAATAGATTTATTGGAAGGTTTGTTACAAGGATATTTGCCTTTACCTTCTAAAAATGAATGTGTTGCACTGGTGCAGTTATTTATCCTGGAGTCTAGGCTAATTACTATTAATGCTGATGTACAAGTATATATAACCTGGCCATTTTCTGAATCCGGACTGGACTTCGCGTGTCTTGGATGGGTCTCTGGCGGCACGTCGGACTCGGGCTCACTTTGAGGCTGTGGCTGAGGCATTGGGATGTTGCGCAAGATCGGTAAATTCGGTCCAATATTGTATTTTTATAATTATTCCTTGTATAAAATCATAACGTCAAAACTCATATAGATGTGCAATTACTTTCACTGCTAATAATAATACTATTACTGTTTAATATATTTGTAAAATTAAAACTTGCTGTAAAATTTATAATGCTTTATGAGAATACAGAATAATGTAAATTGAATAAACTCAGAGTTGTTAATTTACAAACCTGAGTTTTGGAATTTTATCATTTTTAATATAATTTATTGTTAAAATAAGGTGTGTTGTGTAAGAGGTAGAACAGTGAATATACATTGTGAAGATCGTAATTTTTAAAAAATATATAATTATCCATCTGGCTAATTTATGGCTTAATTATTTAACCTAGAAAATACCAGTTTTGTAATGCCGTGATAAATTGATATCCTGGCAAAAATTGGTGCTATGTGTTTGAATTATGATCTTACATTTTAACCCAATAATAATCTTGCTAAAAGTTAGAATTGTTCACATTTGTGACAGCTATTTGCTGATATATACTAACATGCACAGACATATTAGAATACGAATTTTAAAAAAATATTCACTTATTTTGGTTTGCTCTATGGAGACGGGCACTTTCTTGGTGGTGAATAAAAGTCAGTAATGTCCAACTCAGCATCAAGAAAACCTGACTCAATGCTGGACATACCGCGTTTAAATGCCATCTCTAAATATGGCAATTTAAAAGTATAATTATCAATGGGATAATCCTCAGAGACAGCGGACCGGACCGAATACAATCCTAGTTGGCATACCTCTAAATTTAAAGGATGCGGGATCTCGTACAGCTTTTTTGGTAGCTTATTTTTAAAAATAGTATTCTTTTCAGCCATATAGTGGGCTATATTTTCTAAAAATTTTAAGGAATTAAGAAGGGACTTAAATTTGAGCAAGTTTGCAGCACACTTTGACTGATTGCAGCAGAAGTTGGAACCGCTCTTTTTGAACATTAAATTTGATAAGTTTTGAAGATGCTCATCATGATATCGTCTAAAATTAAGTTTATAGTTTTTGTGTGACAGTAACTATTAAGTTCAGTAAATTGTCTTAACTACTTTTAAAAAAGTAACATGAATTACCCTAAGGCACTAAATTTTTTTGATCCGTAATTTAAAAAAAGTATATGGTTGATCCATGACTATATTTTATTTCTATTTGTTATATGAGGCCTTCGTAAGGTTACATTGGAAATGAATCATATGCTTGAACTTTTTAAAAAATAATATATTGTATATGAGGTGGAATGTGTTAATACGATTTATATTCGACAGGGGAGTCTATTATATGAAATGGCTCCACTATTCATAAGTAGAAATTTAAAGTAACGTCTTTTTTTTTACCGGCCAAAAAAAAAATAACAAGTATTACCCTAAGGCAATAGTTCTCGGTGAATTTTTAAAAAAAAAGTACTAGTATTTTTTACCTGGTGCATAATTCATCCATTAATTTGTTCTTTCCTTCGACATATTGTACTACGATCGCGCCCAGATGTTCTTCAGCATATAGATCGATTTGACCGCCAGTCCAGTTGTGGAGTATTTTACGCCAGTCTTCTAGGCCATAGAATACTGTTGCACACGCCAAAATCTGCCTAGCCCATGGCTGAAAATCCAGGAGATTTACACGGGCGCAACTCGCGACTGTGTTAACTCCTTTCATGACTAGGGCTATTACGTCATGGATAGCTGCGGAGTGGGGGAAATGGCGGTCAAAAGTGACTTTTTCATTCGTGCGGAAGACGGAAAATACCAAATGTGCTTTGTCGATTAGGGGAATAGTCTTATTCATAAAAACTAGACTATCGTTTCTATCTAGGTCCCCATCTTTTAAATAAAATTTAAAAATTATGACATAAAATATAATATAGTTATGTTTAAAATTGTATTTCAAAATTAAGGATTTATAGTCGTAGTACTATTCGTAAAATGGATATAATGACAATCAGTTCTGCGTAAGTTCTATGGCAGCTTGACTTTTTATAGATGAATAAGCTATAGAAAACAAAATAATTTTAAAATGCAGCAAAGTTAATAACAACTTATCAAATTTTTAAAATCAGTTTACTCTATAATTTTGAAAAATATAAGCAATTTAACCTATCGAATATTATAGGACTTAATAAGTCGAAGTAAAATTACTTTTAAAAATATAGCAAAGCTGATAACAACTTAGCAAATTCCTAATCATGATTTATAATACAATTTTAAAAATATAAACACATTAAGCTACCTATCATTATAGAATTTAATAATTCGATCACCAGCTGTGAACTCAAATCGACGGGAACGTTGTCGATTGTCATTAATGTATGCATAACGCTGTTTGCACATTTTCGGCAATAGCAAAGGACACTATGATGATCCTTGCGGTCACATTTGGAGGTGCGCGTTTGTATCACCTGCCATTGAGCTAGGCCAACGTTTCTCGCAATTTTCCGCAACCACAAACTCACTAGTCTTGGTGCTACGGTGGCTAGGCCCTTTATTGCTCCATGCTTCGATAATTCGTAGTTGGAAAGTTGTGCTTTGACATCTGACACAACTGAGAAGTCGACTACGGCATAAGGACCTAGAGCACCAGAAAACACTGTCTCTTCAACCCTTAAAATATAGTTTCAGTTGTGGTCTGAATAAATTCTATCAGATTCACTAAGTCTCGTTAAATCTATTAGGAAAGATAGTGTGTTTTTTCAACCCTTAAAGAATATAGTTTCATGTGTGCTTTGAGTTTGAAATATTTAGTTCCAATAAGAATATTTGAGTACTTAGCTCGTAAGTCAGGTTTATAGATACATATCTACTAAATATCTATTTTTAAAATTATTGTAGTTTGAAGAAAGTAGGATAATTATATATGCACTTGACTTAATAATACTGGAATTATCTATGTTTGAGCAAATGAAGGTATGCATGGGAATAGGTATATAAAAGATAGAATGGATCTTATTTTTAAAAAAAGGTTGAATTACAATTGGTCTGTTGAGATTTATAAAAATAACTGCAGCGTCATCTACGCATATTACATTTAGATGGAGGACTAGAATAGATTACTTACGGAGATTTAAGAAACCGTCGTAACCCGGGAATGGGAAAGTCGTCTGAGATCATTCCCCTCAACATGGCGTTCTTTGAAGAATGTCGCCATACCCGCAGCGGCTCATAAGCTGTCATTGATACAGAATATAACGGACTCAGCGCGCTTAACGCTTCTATGATTGTGACCTAGAATAGAAAATATTATGAAATTAATTTTGTATAACCTAAATGGAATAAATGGGTTGAGTATATCTCTTAAAAGGGTACTTTAAATTATATTTATACTACTTATACGACTTCCGTTTGACGGCTAGAATGATGCATAAAAGTTGAATTTAAAAATAATTAAAATAATAAAAATATCACCAATTAAAATATAATAATTATACTCGAACACTGTTTTAGTGACTAAGAACGGTTGGCTAAAAATCGGAGTTGTAATCGGCCCGGTCCATGGGGGATAGAAATATATGATTGGTCTGGCGGAGTGTTCCAATTTGTAACTCATGGGTGTGTTTGTTTTAATGACTTGTTATGTTCGCTAGAATTTTATTAGCATTGAGAAATAGTTTTAAGGCTTTCAATGTATGGTTGAATTTTGTTAATAAATAATAATAATTTAGTAGATATTAAGATTTAATGCGGGACCAAAATATAAAATAATTACGAATTTGATTTACCTGGGGATTTTCCACCGTTTTAACGTCGTCTGGTACGCCTAACCAATGTTGAAGATCTGACCCGTCAAGTAGTGGATTACAGTTTGGATTTTCCATTCTGGCTTCAATAAAACGCAAGCCACGCATGCATTGTCTTCTGGCACTGACCAGGTCGGCACTCGTAAAATACGAACGTGATTGATACACGCATTTGTCCTGGTCGGTCAGAACTCGGACAATGCGTGAGGCGGTGCTAAGGTACTAGAAATGGCATTATTTAATAATCTCAATTTTTAAAAATAGTGCTTGCTACTCCAGATGATAATTATATGAACCGCTAGGTGACTTTGGTCAGCTTTGCAGCACCATATGAATAGAGAGCTATCATTTCAATTTTAAAAAATAAGCTGGTGTGTGAAGAAACGTGCTGGGAATAAGAACATTTTGAAAAAATAAGTCTTCTTTTCTACTTAGCCCATTTTAGCAGTTTAGAAAGTATAATCGACCATAGCAACTCTTCCATTTGGGCGTATATATATGCTAACTGATTCGATCCAGATGTAGAACGGTATAATTTTGGGTGAAAAATAGGATATACAATAATTTTTAAAAATTGGATTTCGAATTATACTGAATTGGTATAGATAATTCCTGAAAACATAATCATTATATTACCAGTATATACAGCTGAGGAAGGTCAATCGAATAACCAAATTCTAAAATACTAATCCAAGATCGGAATCGTGCGAGATCGCTGGTACTTTCATCCTGGACACAGGCCACCAATTGCTCCATGCGTCTATAAATATGTGAATAAGAATTGTACAAAACTTAACGTGACATAGGATATATTAGTCATTGTGACGGTAGTTTTGTGGCTGTAATGGGATGATATATTGATTGGTCTGTGCGAATTTTAAAAATATATAGTCTTTGAAAAATTAGTAAATTTTAATTTTAATCCATAATATATTTTAAATGAAATTAGGACATTAAGTTCTGAGCGTGGATGACAATCTACCAGTCAATTTTCCAATCGCGTATCGACTGGAGTTAGTGCACAAAACAATGTTGTGAGACGTTTGGATTAATCAAATTTGACGCGGTTGTATATACGGTTGATTTTAAAAATAGGACTATGAAACTGCCTTGGGGTGTTTGATGTTCACTTAGAACTTTTGTACGCGGATATCAATAATTATAGAAATTCCTATAAATACATTAAAATTAATTTAATAATGGCTAAATAATATTTGTCTAAAAATGGAATGGAAATTACCATTTATCTGACCATGGATATAATATACAGGAGACTGTCTGACTAAAAAATAAGTTTTAAAAAAAGTAAGGATGTCTGCATGGAGTATATTTGTGCAGTTTTAAATCGGAAGTTACAGATAATCTAGTAAATTCTAATTGATATAAAATGAAGTAATTATTAGGGACCTCAATAAGGTGACTAATTTGACCATTAAGTGGACCCATCGGAACTTTACCCTTGAAACTGAGCGGAAATAGTAATTTTAAAAATAATGTATTGGTCTTTTCTCTGTCTAAAAATGACAAATATTTGTAAAAATGACAAATTCTGTTTGAATGTTTAAGTTACCGTTGATGGGGGTGGATATCGGCTTGTCCAACTCTTTGCATCGTATATTCTCGAGTTCACTAGCTTATTAAAAATAAAATTAATTTTTAAAAAAACTGTATGTGGCAGTATTAATGTCAGTAACTCTAATGAGACGAATAGATTTTTCTGAAAAACTCTTAAAACAACCTACGCAAACCCAAAATTAACCAATAAAAGTACGTAGATAGGGTCTTCTGTTAAAGAGACTGTATATTTCGGGAATGGTCCTGATGGGTTTCCAGATGTAATTCTGTTTTAACCCGTAAGGGTGGACTAATTTTATTGCAAGCCTTTAAACGCCGTATCTGGAATTGTTATTTTTTTAAAACATGGCTGTAAAAATGAGTGGAATATTGTACAGTTTTGGGATGAATTTTGAGAAGCAAGGATATTGTCTCGATTGCCATCCTGTTCAGTGATGTTTTGTCTATGGATAATCAGATAGAACTAAAATAACCCGTATAACATGCAAATCTGGACACTCTAAATATTTAGAATTAACAATTCTATAATGTAACTATAGTCTACTGTATGATCATCGTTGGACGAGCATTAATGAATGACTGGACTGTTTGGTTACCAGGTGCAATGGGAAATTTTATTTCAGAATTTATTGATAGTGACTGATGGAGTGTTTGTGTTATAGATGAAATGAGGAAATGATGATCTGTGAATTAATAATTACAATTCGTAGTAATAAGTCTAATTAAAATTTAATAGTAATAATAATAATTTAATCTAATTGTAAAATATAAACACAAATACGACATAAATAATAAATTAAAAATAGATAGCAATTAATATAACTGTGATCAGATAATAAATTTTAAAAATAATAACTCGGGGAATACAGATATTAACGGGTATAACACTTGTTATCAAGCACTGTAATATACGTGGCGATGTTGATAACAAGGTCCATGACAGCTGATCACAGTGAGTGGTAACTCGAAGGGATCTACTTGTTGATTCTCCTTCAGAGGTTTATCCGTCTCCCGTTTCACATTGAATAGTTTATAGTTGGGAAAATGTGTAGAGTTAATGACTGAGACTTGATTGTCATGTAGGGATAATTCTAAAAATGAGGTTAAATCACTGAAAGGTAGTGAAAGCTCACCATCTATGATTTGCATACCAGACATTTCAGTAGAGTCCCAGGCCTGTAGAATCTGGACATTCTGCTTGATATTGGAATACAATATTACACTTTCTAGAGTCATCTGAGAAATGGAGTTTATATGTAATCAAATAATTATAATAGTTTTATTAACATAAATAAAAATAATATAGGGCAAAATAATAAATAAATTATAATTTTAAAATGTATAATATTTTATAAGAAATTTGCTAAATCTCAAAAATTGGTTCACTTCTATATTAATTATTTTAAAAATTATATAACTTACCAAGTGAGGTGATGAAGCTGGATAAAGGGTAGAATTATACTTAGTCACGTAAGTACCAGCGTGGAAAATATGTACATCGGCATGAATACACTGCTGTAGGTCAATAAATTTTGTCTCTCCTTAAAATCAATAAAAATTAATCAAATTGATATTATTCAATTACCTAAGCAATTCTTCAGAGAATGAATCATTTCATCTATAAAGTGATAGTTCACAATGTTCCTCCCATATATATGCTCACGAAGTTCCATTGATAATTTGTAAAATAGAAACCAATCTGGATATATTACCATGTTTTAATGGACAATACTACTAGAAGCTAGATAACAATATACATACCCAGCATTGTTATGAAATCCTCTCCATCATGGGGAGCAAATAAAAGACTGGGATTGTGTGTTGAACTTGTTATTACTGATTGTATCAAACAATGAAAATTTACCATATAGTTCTCTAAATATATAAATAATCCACGTAATATTTTAAAAATAGAATGAACCAATATCTGGTATGTCGCAACCGGGTCGAACTTGGAACTCGGATCTCAAGTTAATCATTCCCTTAGCACAGAGACAGGCGTCACATATGCAATTAATCCCTTCGTTATTGGTTACATGTCGACAGCACGGCTGGGTATTATGGACTTCGGATTTGAGAGTACTGGAGTAAACGGTCAGAGAATGCAGCAGCTTTTCAATCACTGTTTATACGGATACTCTACATAGTTATATAATTTATAAGTAGTGCTAGAACCGTGTCCTAAAGCTTGTTTTTTAAAATTATGAATCAATATATCTCGTTGAAAATCATTTATAACTGATCGTTTACTCCCAGAATACACAAATAATGGTAACATAAATAGTAGCTCTACTCTAACTCTTATCATACTAACTCCCACAGCTACTAACACTCCTCTCAATAACTTTCTGATTCTGATTAGGGGTGATTTTCCGATGGGGACGTCGTCAGTATTCATTTTTTCAGGTGACTCCAGGATGAAGGGAATGACACTTCTGGTACACTGTCGTTTTCTACGGCAGAAGATAGGTGAGGTCCAACCAATGTTTGAACCTGATGGCCTTAAACTCAATGGGACACTAATAGGCAAATCTCCCAATGTCTTGTTTTCTAAAAATAGTTATCCAATTTTCATTTTATGAACTAGAAAATATAAAACTTACTTCGTGGAGTCAACTCTATGGACAGCGGCGACTCGAAATCTATATCAAGCGCTGTAGGAGAATAGCTCATCTAGTTTCGTCTCTAGAAATATAGTCAATAAGTTACTTTAAAAATAAAAATATATGATAGGCTGATGGCAAAACTCTTGACCTGGGTCTGAATAAATAATTCCTCAATGTTTTGCAATGGTTTTTAAAAATAAATATTAATTAGACCAATCTAATATAGTCAACCAAAGAGTGATTGGGTAGCTCAAAATATAGGCTACTCTTATTTCATTTCATAGTCTCACTGATAGAAGTGGTTTGTTAATCGGATTGCGTAGACTCCACTCTTGCTATGTCTGTTCGTTGTCATGTATATATGAAGTTTCGTGCTGGGTCTAGTGGGATATGAATAGTCAATCAACTTTTAGAAAATAATTATAACGTTTAAATGAGTTGTCTCATTACTATCGACCGTCATAAGGGGTTCTATTGAGTACCTCCCAACTGAGTCAAGCTGCCGGCTGGCTGGAGTATGACCTACCCACGACCGACTCTTGATTATCAGTACAACTTAAATTTTTTATGTAGTATAATATATTTATTAGGTTACAATCATATATATAATTTTGTGTATCTGAGGTCCGGAAGAAATAGAGTTCTTCGAGGTGGACCTTTTAATATGTTTAAATTTTGTGAATAAACTCTCTAATTATATATTTAGAATGTGTAAAAATCCTTGTAAGGATAGCATACACTATTCAAATTTCAGAAGAAAAAAGTCGTCCGGAACATTCAATTGCTTGTCAAATGATAGTAACCACTCGAGAAAGTATTTTAAAAATTATTTATAAGCTGCTCTACACAACTACTATCTTAATTGAATATTCTGTTGCACGCAACAATAGAATAAATAAATAAATAAATGGAAGAAGTCAGAAATATTTCGTGGTATAGTTTTGTTGTGAAATCAAAGGTCGGCATGATATGTACCGTGAAACTTCATTGATATGAAAATGGGCCACAATTTTCTGATTATTTTTGTTATACGGTAAGCCTTGTATGACGGGGAGAAGTAGGAATTAATGAAAATGTTTAAACACTTCACGGGTAAAATCTAAATGTTGAAATGTTTGCCTAAATTAATCATAGAAATCTCCGCAAGAATTAATTGTTTCAATTGCTTCTGTATTGTGGGAGCTTTTGCATTATCTTGTAAATTAAAAAAGTTAAAATGAGGCAAAAATAAAAAAAAGCCTTGTAAGTCTACCAGACCGATCCAGCGAGGATCGTAAATTGTTTTGGCATTCAGGGTCAATACTTGATGCATTAATTCGCTAGAACTCATTCTAAACTTTCCTTCGCCGAAAGTCATTGTATAGTTCTCCAGGATTCCGTAAATGTTTATGTTCTTTATCTTTTCTAGTTGTGAGGTAACCTTAAAAAATATATAGAAAAATAATAATTGTTATATATTAATTATCTATCAAAATAATTATATTATTTTTGTTGTGACAACATCTGCCGAGAAACATATCTTGTATACCATAATCGACCATTATAATTAACTCCATTTTTGGGCTAATTACCTATTAGCATCAGATAATGAATGTGTTGTTGACTATTGTAGTTTCTGGCATAGTTAACATTACAGAGTTCATCTAAAGAATATTTGTAACTCATATAAAGTCAAGATATATATTCCATTAGTTAGTGGCGCGTTAGTGTAGAGGTATCATGATTGGCTGTCGGTTCGTTAACCCTGGTTCGATTCCGGGACGTGTCAAAAATCTTTTCGATTATTCATACATAATTAGCCTTATGCTAACAAATGGTGACATGTCCAAAATTAGTCATAGGTTCTTATAAGGACCATATATAAAAAAACTATATCGTAAGACCCCTTTACCCTGGGGGCATAAGTAAAATAATAACTAAAAATAAAGAGTTTATATTGTAAGACCCCTTTACCCTGGGGGCATAACTAAAAATAA
>SCLF01134743.1:0-10548 GCA_004367975.1 Mesochordaeus erythrocephalus
ATTTATGACAGCCGATAACGTGCCTGCAGATCTCAGCTCACAACTGGTCATTGAGTTGCTGAACTCCCTAATAGTTGGTAAGTTAATGTCATAAAACAAAAAGTAGTCTATTTTTAAAAATTATATATATTATTCTGTATGAGAATTATTTACATCAAAATATTATTTCTCAGTTTTATATTTAATATTATAATACATTAGACACTATAGCAAATGTATTAAGTTAAAACTACCACTAATATATATATCATATACAGAGACTAATTTTTTAAAAATAACCATTTCACTACATATAAGTCTATATATTAAAGATGGCGATCTGGACCGTGATAACAACCTAGTATATCTGAACAAAACTACGCCACTATTTGATAAGGCGCATCTGGTGTTCTCAGTGGTCCGAACACACGAAAAAGTCGTATTTGATCGTCATTTCCCCCATTCCGCCGCTATACACGATGCACTACGAGCTGCGCCCGTGTGTACCTCCTGGACTTCCAACCATGGGCTAGACAATTCTTAGCATGTGCCACTCAGTTTTATGGGCTGGAAAATTGGCGAAAAATCCTACATAATTGGACTGGCGGTAGTCACGATTTGTACCTAGAAGATCATCTTGGCGCGATAGTGGTACAATATGTGGAATGTCAAAATGCATTAATGGAAGAGTTAAGAAACAGGTAATCTAAACCGTCTTATTATGACTATTTTTAAAAACATAACATATCACTTGAAATAAAATTTTAGAATACCTCGTAAAATCCAGAAAACTTAATAAAAATCAAAAAAATCTATACAACTTATATTTTGGTTATTACTTAAGAATCTAGGCTTAACTTAAAGGCTTATAGTCCTTGGTTATACATCGCATGATAATCCCCCAATGCACAACGCCCGTCTAAATAGACCATCCATCGCAAATTACAATATAGTCTTATCACTGAATATATTTAACCAGAAATTTACATTATCTCACTACTTGTACATCGCCGAACCAGACTTTTGAGATCTAAATTGTGAACTTATCTAATGGATATACTGGGAGTAGAGTCAGTGAAATCCATAAAAGTTAATTAAAACCAAATAATTTTTAAATTCACTAATACTCAGCAACAGCTTAATATGATCGCCACATTCAGTTTAAAACTCCCCAAAGATAAAACCAGTTTACGTCCCATTTATGAAACTATTTTGTAATTAACCGTTTTGCAGATCATACATCTTTTAGTCTCTAACCCTTAAATTCCATAAAAACCGATAATAATTAGTGAAGTATATGCCCAAAATTAAATCTACTTGTAGCTAGTGCATACTTATTAATAACATTATTAAGACGTTTTCATGATGATCATCTGCAACAATTGTCGACCTTGATGTTTCTGAAGCAGGGCTCCAATCATTGTTGCGATAAGGCAAAATGCACTGCTAATCTGCTAAAGTTCAGATCGCTGCTGAACACCGTAAGACTACTTCAGAACGTTATTACATATTCAAGCGAACAATCACATATTTTTAAAAATGAATTACCTAAAAAAATTTGCCAACTACCGCATTTACTAAACTTAGATACTTCCCAAATAGGCATGTATACAGTTCGTTCCACCGTAACGGAGGATAATCTCCAGGATATCCATTCTTTTAGATTACCGTATCTAGAGACCGCCGCTAGATACAACGTATTCCAAATAGAATCTAGTTTCTTTGACGCTGAGCTGGATATAGGTGGATTTTTCTCCCCACCGCGCAAATGTCCATCTCCTTAGCTATCTTACAATATAATTTTTAAAATAGTATTAGACCGTATGCTTAATCTATTCCAGATTACAATTAACAGCCATCATAGCTGTAACTGTCTCAACAACTATTCACAAACGTAGCAATAATGCACTCTATCAACATAAGTGGTCAGTAAACCATACTCAGAATTTAAATTTTTTTTTAAAATTACCAAAAACATCATCATTTTTTAGCAAAATGATCCGTACAGTCACTATTTTTAAAATTATTTCCCCCTTGAAACCTCAAATTCTGCCGCTTATACACTACATTATACTTTTAAATAAACATTAAAATCTAAAATCATTATTTTGAACTTAGAAATGCTACCCATGCATTTCTCAGTTTATTCTTATTATTTTCTTTCGTATTACACTATGCAAGACTACATGAGGTGAATTATCATACAACTACAACAAATGGTTAGTATACAATATAGCACAAAAATATCATCATAACATATGAATATCATGATTAACAATATGCCCACGAACAATATGACCAATAACACCGCAATGTATCAAAGGACTTATCCATCGAAATGAAAAAAATTTTTTTTTTAAATATTCACTAACTGAAATTTCAGTTTATGCCAATTATACACAGCACCCATATTACTGAGCAGCCATTGGCAACAATATCAATTTTTTTAAAACTAAGCAATGTGACCTATGCATTTCTCCATTTATACTTTCGCATTTCTTTCGCATTGTATTAAGTAAGATTACATGAGGTGTATTACATTATGGTAATAATATACAAATAATATACAAAAGAACGTTAACAACGCAAATATCGACGCGATTTACAATTAAATATGTGCAGAAAAATTGCCGTATAAAACATTAACTTATTTACAAATAATTTGCGATATCCGCCCGACACATGGATGCGTACACTGCACCGACCAAACCCCACAGCGACACCAGGGCCACCGCGGACCCACCAACCATCCGATGCGGCCGGAAAACCAGATCCCGAGAACAAAAGGCCACGCTATGCATAGAAAATACTAGTAATTAGTTCATCATTTTTAAAACCAAAAAAGCAAGATCATTGGATTCAGTTATAATTAGTATCCAAGTAATCAAATGTATTTCAAGCATAATAATTTACCATCATTAGCACTTACTAACAACTTTTAAAATATCCTATATGTTATTTCCTAATTGGACATAATCATCGACACGCACAGAAAGTCATTCCATGAAAAAAGGCCACTAATTTAGCAACTGGGTAAATTTCGTCCCCTAGTCCGCTATCCATTGTACAATTAAATCAAATATCATGGTATCAGAATACTGTAGTCGCTGTACTCAGCAGAAACAAAATTGCTTATATAAATATTATGTACAATAAAAAATAAGTACCTAAAGAAAACCCGCCGAATCTTCTATATTTCGTACAAAGTTCGGGATTAGTTTTCAGCTCCACCATAGGACTCTGGTAAAGTTTAGTGAAACCACCAGCGGTCCCATGAAGCTAAAGGCAGCTAAATACGAAAACGTATTTCTCGTTCCTGATTATAAAGCAACCTACATTCCTTCTGGATGATAAATAATTTTACATAGCGAAAAAAAAGGTTCATTATTGCCATTGATAAAAATTCCGGTAATATTTTTAAAGAATTGCACAAATTCATGAACAGCCCAACTGTGCCATCAACCGACCAGACCAGATGAATGAAACATTACTTACATTACAGGTAAGTAAACTAATTAAATTATGACCTCCAGTAACCCGTTCTCAAGTCCACCAAGCCACAGCCGAACCGAAAAGCCCCCAGCGACCCAGACCGCCACCACAGCGCAAGATCAGCACCCAACATCCACCGCCGATCCAGCTATTCAGCTATCCTACACAGTGCAAAGCCAAAATAGTAATAATTACAGTCTGGTGTATGTGAAATTCTCGTAGTCCGTCGTAGTTCCTTTATCTTAAACAAAATTATCCAGCAAGTTAATGTATTAGTAATGTGATTTTTAGATGAATATTAGTAGGGTTAATGAATGTCTTTGTGAT
The DNA here is from genome assembly GCA_004367975.1 of Mesochordaeus erythrocephalus. Classification (NCBI taxonomy): domain Eukaryota; kingdom Metazoa; phylum Chordata; class Appendicularia; order Copelata; family Oikopleuridae; genus Mesochordaeus; species Mesochordaeus erythrocephalus. The sequence continues at coordinate 3,799 of SCLF01134743.1, forward strand.
TCAGTGTTTCGTCATACCCAATAGCCCATACCACGTAATTTTAAAACTTATTCAAAATCTTCGTGTAAATTGTCAATTATTTCTTTAAAAGATTGTGAGTAGAAGGGGCTGAGATCAGATAAAATTCTGATTTCCTCATCCCCCAAACTAACGACTTTCTCCATTGATATGTTGTTACTTATAAGCTTAATGACACTATCAACCATACATTCTATCGTAGAACTATCAGACTTGATGTTATTTTTACAAAAAGAACATTTGTCCCTTTTATAGTTAACTCTGTGATAGCATACAGTCGAAAAGTGTAGGGCAATATGTACATCAAATTGGCGTGTTCCAAAGAGCTCTCTAATTGAACTAGGGAGCTCATTGATCCAATTGGCATGAATACCTGGAAAAACCCTGTACTCATAATTCCCTGCATTACTATTGCTAGATGTCCTCATAGACGGGACTCTATTACCTCTTTTAAGTTGGTCCTCAAATCCTTTACGATCGTATCCGTAACCCTCTCGCCTAGCAAACGCGCTACCATCTCTATACTTAATCATATTGCAGATTGTACCGAACAGAAATTCAGGCCCACCATTCCTAGCTATTCTATTGATAGTACTGAGACTCATCTTTTTATGAATAATATGAATTGGACTCCACTGTGCTAAGCGCAATAAGTCAGACTGAGAGATATTGTCATTTTTGTTTACTTTAATATCAAGAATAAGTCTAAGTTGATTGTTCAGAATCGTCTGAATTTTTAAATACTGAGATTGTAACCAAGGGGGCTGAATACCCAGCCCATACGTATATAACCCAGCTGAACATGAAAATGCAATTTTTAGCAACTGTTTCTTAGTTCCCAAATTCTTTAAGTTCTTAATTGCGAAAATCTGGGCCTTCAGTCTTCCAGCTATATAATCTATCTGAGGAGCAAATTTAAACTCTCTATTGAACCTAAGTCCCAGCACAGTAAGAGAATCATCACAGACAAAGGTTCCAATGGAGGTCTCAATATTATTTTTAAAACTACTACTTTTCTTAGTATTGCCACATATCATAATCTTAGTCTTACTTTGGTTTATACGGAATCCACAATTACTCATAAACTCACTAGTCTCCAAAAGCATCTCATTAATATCAGCCGATAAATCCTTAGTGTCAGTATTCCAGACCGCCACAATGCTATCATCCGCATAGCACTGTGCATGCCTACCAACTTTATTTGTAAAATTATGCTTATTTTTAGTAACGTGCCCTATAAAGCCATTAATTGCAAGATTGAAAAGCAGAGGGCTAGTGGCTTCTCCTTGCATGACACCAGTCGTTGGTATCTTAAAAGATTTAGAGATACTGCCAGCACTAACTACACATCCACTACGCTGCCTTAACATTGACTCAAAAAACGCCCTTGTGTGTTTCTGAACTAGCTTTTTTAGAATTGAGCGAATTATTTCGTATTTCACGCAGAAAAAAGCACTTGAGAGGTCAAGACACGTAATGACAATACACGCATCTAAGCTAACTCTAGACAACTTATTGATGAGTGTAGCAGTTGCCATATCGCAGCCAGTGTTCTTTCTGAATCCGAATTGTCCTGGGTCAAAGATATTATTTGCTTCACAGAACTTTTGCAAACTAGCTGCTACCACCTTCATCATTAACTGTTGCTCAGGCCTACCTATTGACAGAAAGCGTCTAAGTTCCTTAAATTCCACAGGGAGAGCATTGAATATTTGCCCATTAGTACTACAATTTAAGCCTCTGGTAAATGGACGTAAAGAGATAAGGCACTGTGTAAAACTTTTAGCTCTTTTTTCATAACCATCCCATTCAATAATATCTTTTTCAAAGCTAAATTTATCTATTTCTTTAATCAGAGGAAGCGAGGATGTAATATCAAATGTAGCGATATAATTCTCATTATGAGTAATGATGGATCTATACAACCTAATAAACTCTTCAGCAAGATCATCTGCCGTATACGTTTCAGACGAATTAGCGTTAATTCTATCTCTAGGATTTAACTTCTTATTTAGTTTAAAGAAGTCAATATCCGAAAAAAATTCAGTCGTCTTACTTCTGACATAGTGTAACCTGCGATCTCGTAGATATCTACTCTTAGAAATCTTTTTAATTTCTACAATTTTGTCATAAATAACCGACTTAGTAGGACTGTCATCAGTAACATTATATGTTCTCCACATACTGTATATTATATTATTTAATTGCCTACTTTCCTCCGAAAAGATGGTTTTGTTAGTATAAATTGGTACATTGGTTCTAGAAACTGGCTGCACCAGCAAACTGAGATTTTCTAAAAATTGGAACAGACAATCAGAACTTTCAAAACATTTGTACGCGATACAGTGACCATTAACTAACAAACTACTCGGCTTATCTAGGTCATCCGTTAATGCCACCCAGTCCTTAACATACAAATTATCTATTTTGGACTTCAGACTGTTGTACAACGAATATGCAATCTTTTTAAATAAAAGCTTATTTAACGGGGGACGTTTATCATACTTAATCATACCCATAATATTAGACATGATTTCCTCACTCTGAAGTATAATTATATCATGGCCATCGTTTCCCAGAATCTGTCTTCCATCAGCTTGAGATTTAATAACTTTTAGACCTTTATAGAGAACTATGTCAATGCACGAACTAACAATTTTGAAACCTCTACATACTTTATGGAAGGTAGGTTTATCAACGGCGTTACTATAACCAGAAACGCCACCTCTAATTTGAGGGATAAATGACTTCTCATAAATATTTCTGGCCTTATTAATATTGCCATTTAGGTCACCCGCTATGATGGAAGGCACTTTTTGCTGTAATTTGATAATTTTGTCCAAATTTTGTTGAAAAAATAGTTCGCCTCCAATACCGCTCCATTTTCTAGAGTTAGCAATTGGTCTGTAAAATACAGAGATGTTTATAGACTTCATTTGATGTCTATATATCATCATAGTAAATGCAGGGGGTATTGGTACCTTTTTGATAAATTTTGATAATGAAGTTCTATACATAATCATACTAATTATCCTGTTACACTCATCATACATAATATAATTATGGCTAATATATGAATATCCGATTGGGATAATCTTATTATTAATGAGTTCTTCCTCCGTAGTTTCTAGTTCACTAAGTAGAAAAAAAATGAACATCACTATATATATCAACTAATTTTTGTAATTTACTAAAAATAGGTCTGTTAATATTAACATAAAGAATTTTTAAATTACATGTGTTAGGCGAATCTATACGCTCATTTATAGTTGTAAAATTAGATCTAGGTATATCGAGTTTAGTGTCTCCCACTATTAAAAATGCGTCATTCAAACAAGGCAATAGCTCTGATTGTAGGATTGATCTATTAGAAAATTTAAAATCAAGATTGGGAATTACTGGGAGAGGATAGACATAATCCTGGGAAATCTGACCTCCATCTACGAATTCCTTTTCCACATCAAAACAATCAAAAAACGGAAAATCAGACAGTTTCGATTTCCCAATAGTCATATTGGAAGGATTAAACATTATTGTAAACTTAGTTGACTTAGGAGAAGAATCGCCAAGGACTCTCTGGTTAACAGAGGAGTCACTCCCCACTACTCTTGCTGGCGTATTGCTAACCGCAGGCTCATAGGGCAAGGACAAACTAGAAAGGGAAACCGGTCCGGGAGACAGCACCTGCCCTCCAAAGCTCCCCAAATCATTGTCATATATATAGTTCTTATTGTTAAAATGAGGCACATCTTCGAGACGAACATGGACATGGGATGATTCTAAATTACCTTGTGGATTCGAATCCTGCAGCATCATTCTGAATGACTCTGGAGTTTGATGAGGATCTTGCAGCAGCTTCCTGTATATTGCAGGAGAAGAGCGATTTGAGGAAATAATTGGAACTCCTATCGGAGATAAAAGATGTGAAGTTGAACCGGACAGGACATTCAGAGCATTGTGATTAATTGGATTTGAAAGATGGTTGACAGGAGTACTATGCGTTATTTTTTGATGAGGAGGCTTTAGCAATGGCCGCTGCAGATATAGGGGACCTTGTAATGACTGTATCTCGGCGGGCGGAAACTGCGATCTTAGAGTGTTATACCAAGGGTTATTTCTATAATTATTACGTTTAATATTATTTAATTCAGATTTTACCATTTTTAAACAATTGATGTCTAATTTTAAACATAGTTTGATAGACAGTTTATTCATGACTTTTTCAACAATATCAAATAGATCTTTGCTGATCGGGGGACATTGTGATTTCAGACTACATATATTGGAGATGATTTTATTCAGAAAATGGGGAATCAAGAAATTATTTTGTAAAATATTTAGTTTTTCTATAAGGAATATAGCTTCATCAATGTGGCCCAAGTTATCTTTTTTAGGGGATGCATCAATTATACATCTCAGAGTATATATTATGTGTACTGTAAAGAGAGCGTTCCATGCGAACCACTTAATCCGAGAAACTGGAGAATTGAGCTTAATTCTCCTATAACCATATATATTATTGTTATAGACTGCACCTCCGTCACCTGTACTCCGTCACCTGTACTGTCAACGAGTTATGCTTAACATGCGTAGCTTGAATCATACTCCATAGTAGATTCTCGTTAACAGAATATTTAGAAAGTAGTAGAGCATCAGATATTTGTTTATTATTTTGATTCTTTTTTATGACAGTAGGTCGCCCAATACTAATAGGAACTACTTTATTAATGGGTTGAATGCTATTCAACATATTGACTTGACTATTGTTAAAAATATTGACATTGTTATCAAGGATTGATACATTAGTAATTTCAGAGTCAGCATGGTTATTATCATTCAGATGTCTAGATTTTTCTGTTATGTCGTACTCATGATTTGATTGAGAAATGGGAATATAATTAGAATCTATCTTAGTTGAGATACACGTGTTGTGATTATAAATGTTGGTTGCTAAGTGGTTCACATGGATCACCTCCTCACCCATCAAGTTCATATTGCCCCTACTGTTAATAGGTTTCTTACTAAGTTTGGTAATAGGTATAACAGTAATATCCTTGGTGCTCATCCTTTCAACTCCATTAATGGTGATTAAATTTCTAAAATTAAATGTGAAATCAGAGTTAATAGTGTTGATAGGTCCTATATATCTTTGTGCAGTGTCATCCGCTATCATCGTATCTGTTGTTATCATGTCGGTGTCATTCCATAGCGAATATGTGTCTTTAATGACCGATGGTCTTGGCCTTTGAAGGGGCACTAGATCTTTGCTTTGGTGCTTATTTAAATTGATCCATGCATTTAGGATATCATCGTCTGTTGGTATAGGTGCATCCAGATTCATGCCCATAGCTCCGAGTAAATTACCCTTAGCAACGTAATGCTCATTTCCCATTTTGCCCACTTGCTTTATAATTAAAACTTGGGTTAGATGTAATTCATCGAGTCTGTACTGCACATCCATGTTAATCATGTCCTGTCTGTACTTGTTGCGACATAGTATGTTTCCAAGATCCCTGATAGTTTCAGAAATCGTTAGATCTAAACATCTTATCAACTCCAGGGCTTCTGGATTGACTCTTCCACAGGCACGACTCCATAAGTAGCTTTTCCTTTGTTCCGCAATAGTGCTAGGACGCAGCATCTTGAAGGCCGTAAGCGGATTTTTAAGTGCCTCGCTTTCATTGATATATAGGATGTGCGCTTCATTATCCTGTGTAAACCAATTTTTAAAACCGAGCAATTGATCGTAACGGGGCTGAATTTGAGCCAGCCTACTATCACTTCTATAGACACTATTCGCCATTGTAAATGCCGTTCTCATGTTCCAATTAACTCTTCTGATAGTTATTCGGTATGAGGGGTTTTTCTTCTTTTTCAGCAGTTCAGCAGACCATACCTTGTTATGCGCCGCCTGTTCAATCTTTAACTTATTGTAGTCTGGCGTATGCACAAAAATTACCGGACGACCAGTGATATTTAAAATTATAAATCTTCTATCTTTGTATGCTTCGATCCATACTTTCCATACTTTTGCCCCGGGTTTTAGCCAAGTATTGCACTTTTAGAATGGTGGAATATGGGTGTCCTGGGTAGCCAATTCATCGTAGCACAACTCTAACATAAGTTATGGTCCAATTAGTGATCATCTGTGTCGCACGGCACAGATTTCAGCGTACGGGTTAAGGCTAGTCCGACCTGGACTTACAGATTTTACCAGTGACCCTGTTTTAGCGTTTTAAAGGGAGACGAGCATCCGGAACCCGTTTGGAAAAAATGGTTTTTCGGATATTTTCTACCCACCACAGTTTTTCCAGGATATAATTCCCGCCACTTTTTTTCGTATAAAAATGCCCGCCACTTGTAATGAAAAGAGTTAATTTCCGAACAATGCCGATAGCATTTGATCTGTAGCCATTTTGAGTTTGCGGAGTAGTGGCTTCTTGAATATTCCCGAAATTGTTCTCCAAATTGATTTGTCAAATTTTGTTCTCTTGTAATCAATTTCATCCAAATTGGCATTCCACCTACGAAAACTATCCGTAATTATACGGCGTTATGGACCTCGATATTTTTGAACCATATGACGTTTGAGGTCCATAACTTTAAAACAAAGATGTCCAATTAATCAAACACTATTTCGTTCGGCCAGCTGCCAGGCCCCAGTGATTAGAATGTACGTTTTTTTATCCGGAATATTTGACCGCCACTTTTGATCGACACTTTTAACAAAAG
>SCLF01134854.1:0-10545 GCA_004367975.1 Mesochordaeus erythrocephalus
GTTGGGACCAGGAAAAGTGGCTCGTTAAGGTGGTCTTGGCGCGTTAAGGCAGTGGCTCGTTAAGGTGGCCCCTGGTGTAAATATAATAAATAGTGAATTATGGAAGTGACCAGAAGATACGCCGAAAATTTTTGACCCGTGGTCAGGGGGTGATCCGGGCCCAGCATACGGTCTAGTGCTTGGAAATCGCATTTTTATGCCAAAAAAGCAAGTATGTACCAGCTGGGCTTGTGACTGTATTACTATTAGGGTACGAAATTTTCATACACCCTTTTACTGGTTAAGTCCGGTAATATCAACAGATACATAATGAAGTTCTATATTAATTAGATAACTATATTATCTATCCGTAGATTACTTTTTCGTTAGCGCAGAAAAAAACGTTGCAAATATCGGCAACGATCCTCCAGAGGGAGTGGTTGAATGTTTTACCGGAAGTACGGCCGGAAGTTTCCGCAAAATCGGAAAATCGTGGACAACATTTCCGCTTAGAATTTTATTGCGCTAAACTAAATTGAAAATTGAAAAAAAAGTTGAATATACGATCATAGTTTGTCCGACAAAAAATAGGCCCGTTAGCGCTCCGTAGTTCATTTTATCGTTTTTAAATTTTATGTAATATTTGTGTTTTAGTTTGCTTCTCTTTTCTATATATTGATTATCCGGTCTCGCCATTTCATTGGAAATAAGAAGTCTGCCCATAAGCTTTAGACCGTATTTCAGAGCAAGTGGAACAGCTAGGCTATTAGAGTTATAGAGTTTGATCATCCGAACAAACATATAGTACCCTAGAGTATACGTACAGATACGTATTTAGGGTCATTGATCTGGAATCGACCTAATATTACTGATGATGGAAACTTCGTATATTTTGCTGTCATTTATAAGAAGATGCACTTCTCAATTACATAATTTTTTCAACTATAATTTTCGCCAAAATGGTCAACGTTCACTAGTAATGACTATAAGATACTTTAAATGCATGTTGCCTTAGTATGCAAGCCAGTTGAAGGAAACAAGCTGTAGATTCCGAGATTTTCATTAAACTGTTCGTTATTTGTGGTCGCAAGGTTTGTGGTCGTAAGGTTTAACTACATATCACAAATGTTGAATATTATAGCCGGTCGAACTTTCTCGGAAAGATATTTACTGATGGATTTCCATATGGATCGAAATCAAATAATTATATATTCCCCATATTAACTGCGACGCGTCTGTCAAAACCGCCCCTCCTATCGCTAGCGATCGATGAGAGCAACCGATCGGTTAACACGACTTAGTGAGTCTGATAGAGTTTTTCCTTACGGTTCAGAATCTGTTTTTAGAATAATCTAAATTAGCCGGTGCGTACAGTTAACAAATCAAAAAATTGAGAAATTCGTGATTTTGTCACTTTTTGAAAATTTGTACCTTAGGAATTCCCTTTCTGAGCCATAACTGGGCACGTGTTACGAATCCGGGTCAGTCCTTTGAGAAGAATTAAAGCTGGAAAAATGACGCGTCGAATAAGCCGACATTCGAGAAAATCGGCCATACTCCCCGAAATAACATGTTTGACTTCAATTCGGGGTCATATCCGTGTGCATCGAATGAAATCAATTTTGGGGGAAATCTGACATTTAGAAATTTAGTGGCTTAAAATTGGCTTAAAAGTGGGCTTCTCAATTATTCTCTAAAGACCGACCCCGAATTGGTTACCTGCGACCTAGTTATAGCCCAAAAATAGAATTCATAAAGTAAAAATTTTCTAAAAATGACAAAATGACGAATTTTTCACTTTTCCATTTGGTCTGATTAAAAAAACATGCCAACAATTTGACTCGAAACAACCGTATAAAAACTAATGTTTGGGACGGTCAAAGTCAATTTTGTCTATTTTGGACGATCTGAATTTCGAGGTCCATAGCTATAAAACGAACAATCGGAGTACGTTTTCGATACCTCTATTGAATGCCCTGGGGCCTACTTAATCTAGTACAATTTAGTTCGGTGAGCTGCCATGCCCCACGAGTTTAAATTAACGTTCTTCTTTTTCACGTTTTGTCTTTAGGGGGTGTTAACTGCACGACGCCGTATAATTGCGGATATTCTGAGAACAGATTCTGAACCGATCAGAAAGTATAGTTAACCGATCAGTTGCTCCGAGCGATAGGGGGCGGTTCTGTCACGCGTGTGTGAATTGATCACGGTAAATAGCTGGTTCTGTCGGTTTTCTGGAAATCGTGGCATTTTATGCATCACCGCGTTCAATATAAGTCTCTACCCGTCCATTGCATTTGTCGAAGTCTCTCCTAGTTCTATAAATTAACAAAAGAAGCACGTTTTTTACTAATTGGCAGAGTGCCATTCAATCGGCCTTGATTCCCGCCTCTTCGCCGCCTTGACACAAACATCAATTTAGGTTCTATCGCGGCTGTTTTTTGTTTAAAATAACGTTTTGTGACGGGCCGTACGCGTCAAACAAGTACCTATATCCTCTTATCAAAGTTGCTTTTGTTGTGGTTACTAAGAGGCTTCATATTGTTATATTTGTTAGAAATACGACGTTAGAAATAACGTCGTTAGAAATACGACGTTAGAAATAAGGATGCGAGGTGTCGTATTTGCTTGAAAAATTACGAAATACCATTTTAAACGTCAAGGTTGTGTCACGGTTGTGTCCGTCACGGTTGTGTCACTGGCCGTAACTACCCTCGGTTTCAGCCGATTAGACATCTTTGAAATGGTCCATCGTTAAAACATCCTAAGTCTGTTTTAATCCCCATTATTTACTGTACCCTACCTTTGATAATCTTCAAAGTAAAAATCGATGACAGACATCTGAAATCCACGTAAAATACGTTCGAACTTATTTCTCATTTAACACATATTTTCACATAAAATTTATTTTCAACCTAAAACATATTTCCCCCCAAAAACGATTTATTCATATAAAATGAATTCACACAAAACACATCCTATGAACTAAAATTGCAAGTCCTGAAGTGAAACTGCAGCTTTCTACCAAAAAACTTTTTCTCTAATTTACCTGAAAAGGAGCATCAATTGAACCTTTTTATTCCCTTAATGGTTATTATTGTTTTACAAAGTTTCTCTCTATCTCTCTCTCTCTCTCCCCATCTCTATCTTTCTCCCTATTTCTCGTTGACTTCATTAAATAGTTTCCAAACGATCGATTATTGAACCAGACGAAAATTCTATGAATAAAAATACGCAGAAAGCAAAACACTCCGAGACTGTGCGCCCGGGGCTGTTATCAAGAAAATCTGTTTCAACTCTTAGAGCATGTCTTGACATTATAGTCTCGCAATGTCGCACATTGTAACAGTCGTATGTATGTTAGATAGGGTTGTAAACCGAACGTGACACAAATAACCCTTTTATTTAAGTATGTCTCAGGCATCTTTTTGGATACTTATGACCAGTGACATTAGCCCAATTAATTCAATCTTCAGAATTTGAATATATTATTTGTCAAAAATGGTGGTTAGACCAATGTTTAGAATTTCACCATGTTTACTCTTAATCGCACATTGATATTGGGACGAAAACCCCGCATTTAGCGTTTCTAAGGCCTTAGAAGTGGTTGAATACTTCTAACCCCCACTAAATTGTATGGTTAATTTTTAGACCCGCAGTATCATCGGAAGTGCCTGCTAAAGTGGAAAATTGATTCCCCTGTCAAAACTTCCCCCTAGGGGGTCTGGGTAGCAAGGGTCGGTTAACGAGACTTAGTAGGTCTTATAGAGTTTTTTCGTACGATTCAGAATCTGTTCTCAGACTATCCGAAATTATACGAAATTATACGGAAATTATACGAAACTATACCCCCACTAAAGACAAAACGTGAGTCGAATATAGTTGACTTTGACCGTCCTGAACAATAGTTTTAACGCAGTTGTTTCGAGTCGAATTATTAGTGAACATACTTTGCGATCTTGACATGTTTTCTAAATCATAATAAAATCGAAAAGTAAAAAATCCGTGATTATGTCACTTTTTGGCCTATAACTGGATCACGTGTTAAGAATTCGGGGTCGGTCCTTTGAGAAGAATTTAAGCTTGAGTCATGACGCGTCGAATAAGCCCACTTTGGAGCCAATCCGAAGAAATCACATTTTTGACATAGGATTTACCAAAAGTGCGTACAATTGATTCTTCCCAAGTTATGTCAATTTAAAATTCCACAATAGGTGTTTTTGGGTTTTTTTACAATAGGAGTCTCCTGCTACCCAGGAGGTACTAAGGAAATGGCCATTATCTTGTTAAAATCTATAAGATTTATGAAAGCCATGTCTTTGATAGGTAACGACAGAGTGGTACTTCCGCTAGAATTTTATTGCGCTTATTTCAGGTAACTAACAATAAATCTGAAAATTTTCGTCGAAAACTTGGTCGATAAAAATAGGCGTATTAGCACAACGAGCTCGTCACGAATTTCATCGGGATTAATGTGATTTAATCATTGTGGAATTTCTAGTTATCGTGGTGTTGATTTCAAACATAAGAGTAAAACCGCCTTTAAGTGTGGAAACATATTTAAAAGCCGCTAAAGTTCCGTAGTTTGATAACCCGTACTCACAAATAGTTCCCTATAGTAGACGCACAGATGCATATTTAGGGTCTTTGATCTGGATTAGCCTAATAGTACTTGTGATAAAAACAATTCCGTTTTTTTCTGACGTTTAAAAGAAGATTCAAACAAGGCTGGTATCTTATCGACTTCTCAATTACATCATTTCCGCGACAACCGAAAATCGCACCGAAAGTATATAAAATTCTGTAATTTTCATCCAAAATAGTCAGCATTCACACGTAATGACCATAAGCTGCTGTAAATTCAAGCTGTGGAAATATTCAAGCAATTCCCTCTGGAGGACGCCCTTGTCAAAACGCCCCCGCCATAGGGGTCCCGAATAGGCGGTGCCGAATCTGTTCCCAGAATATCCAAAATTGTACCGCGTCGTACAGCTAACCCTCAAAAACCCAAAAAGTGTTATTCCACTTTTTTTAAATTACCATAACGTGAGCAGAATCAATTGTACGCACTTTTGGTAATGTGTTTGATCGTGAAGCCAAAACCTATAACATATCAAATTTTACGGCATTTTCGCATAGGCCCGTTATTTAGTTAAGTAAAAATGTTATTTCGCGAAGTATATCGGATTGGCTCGAAAGTGAGCTTATTCGACGCGTCATGACTCAAGCTTCAATTCTTCTCAGAGGCCTGACCCCGAATTGTTAACACGTGACCCAGTTAATGGGCCAAAAAAGGTACACATTTTTAAAAAGGGACAAAATCACAAATTTTTCGGTTTCCGATTTTATGTTCAATAAAATTAGACTCGAAACAACTGCGTTAAAACTATATTTCAGGAGGGTCAAAGTCAACTATATTCGACTCACGTTTTGTCTTTAGAGGGGCTGAACCGGAAGGAAAAACTCTATTCGATTCACTAAGTCTCGTTAACCGATCATTTTGACAGGGGTGGAGGAGTGAAGGTAATGATACGACTCAATCAATTACTTTTAACCTTCGTTGTTGTTTTCCTCTTGGCTTTTAACCTATACACCTATTTTCTGCTTCCCGCTAATTTTCAACAAAATAATTTTAGTTGTTTTTATTTTTCAATTTTTGGACTTTTTTTTCAAAAAAAGACAATTATACTTTTTATTCAATACTCCGTTGATAGAGTTGACATATTGAATAGTCTAAAAGTACGAGGAACGTGGCTTTTAAGCGTGACCACATTGCCAGAAGCGATACACATTTTTTGGTGTTTTTATGGGCCTCTACCCTCTGGACTCCTTTACGCCACTTATCTTTTTTTTCATGTCCGTGACGTCCCGTTTTTTCTTTCCAATTTCTGGGTCAATTGGTCGTCAATTTAACCCGTAGAGACCACCTTACTACGCCCCTTTCCCAATTCCCACATTCCCCCCAATTTGATAGCCCATAACTTATGCGAAATGCACATAAATCTCCTGTGTCCAAATGGACACAATTCCTTTGCCGACTGTTTTTAGTATTCAATATTTTATATATTTTTTATAAAATAATTTCATTTTTATTTGTCGTTTTTTCTTCTTCGTTCATTCTTGTGTCTTTTCCAACTGCTTGACCAACCATTGTGTTAAGCGGGGTCTTACCCGGTATCTCGGAAAACATCGACGCCCGGGTCCGGAAGTTCGTTTTTCGACATGTTTCCCAATTGCACCTTTTCTCGATTGTTTTAGCAGTATGTTTGTACGCTTTAAGCTCCACCTCAAAACTCCTCTCCGTTTCCTTTTGTCCGAATTTTTCGGATTTTCGGGGGGTCTTTTTTCTGGGTTGTCAGTGCCGTCAACGAACAGTTCTCGACTGTGACCGTCTCCACTCGTGTGGTGTCCATCGGTGAATAAGGAGTCAGTCGAGCACTCACTATGTCGAAATTTTTTTCTTCCCCGACTCCCTCTCCTAGTCGTCTTGCATTAGGATTGTTCCTTGTTTTGTTTCTTTTTTGGCTTCGCTCGAAGGACTTCTGGGAAGACGTTTTCTTCGGAGAAGGTTCTAGCTTTCGTGTGTTCTTCAATTTCGTTCTCTATTCCGTTTTTCCTCCTCTCCAATTGGTCTATTTCCCCCCGTTTTTTATTGGTTCTTTTCGTTTCCCCCATTGCTTATTTGCTCCTTCTCTCTGTCTCCCTCTTTTGTCTTCTTTTCCAATTGACTCAGATTTAGGCGTTCTTAATCTATCCCCGTAATTGGTACATGTTCCACGTTTTTTCCTTCTTTTATCCTCTTCTTCCATGTTTTTTGACCGATTTATTTTTTCGCGATTGTAGTTCCCCTTTCTCGTTTCTTTCTTTATTTCTGCTTTTTCCGTTCGGGTGTTCTTTGTCGAAATGTGACTCAGGTCTTTTTCCCATCTTTGGATCTTCCTCTCTATTTTCCTTTTGTCTTCGTTCTTGTCTTCTTTTTCTCTTCTTTTCACGTCTTCATTTTTCTTCTCATTCTATACGATTTTCCATTTCCATAAATTCCTTCCCTGAATCTGAATGGCCCTACTCTATCTATGATTAGTTCTTATTCGTATTCTTTATACGGCTCGAAATTGCCTCTTGTATCATCTTCTTTCATACTTCTTTCCTTATTTTCTTTACTCCTTGTTCTTCTTCGTTGAAAAAGGGTAATTCGTATTTCCCCTTTTAATCCGGTCTCTATTTCGAATGGAGTAAAAACAGTTACCTCGTTAGGTAACTGGTTAATTCCATGTACTCACTTCAGGAATTCTCATAGTACGTTGGGAGGAGCTTATACTTATTCGCTCTCTCTACCAGTCAGTTAGCTCGCGGATTAAACGGACTGGCATGTTGGTCGTTAATGTCTTTTTTAATATTCCGGAGAGCTCAGTTCCGTTATCAGAAATTATTGCCTGCGGAAATTTTTGGGGAAATTTTATTTTATTTTTAGAGGTTCTGTGGTGGATACCGACAAATACATAGTGATGTGATTTGTCGGTATTCGGACGAGGAAAAATGAGAACCGCAGCTGATAGATTCCCGGGACCAGTTGGTATTTGGGATTCCCCATATTGTTGGTTTCCGCGGTTGAATGTTCACGTGAATTCCAACGTCTTATTCCATGGTTATCTATAAATATTTCTCAGAAATCAGTTTTTTGGTATTCTGTTCTCCCGGATGGTCCATATGATCGTGGTAGGCCTCCAGCGCCCTTTTGTCATTTTTTTTAACAATTCATCTTTTTTGATTGAATATTTTTTGGCCATTCTTGTCTTCATATATCTTCTGATGTTTGTCGATTTCTCGTCTTCGTCTTGGGGTTTTCCCATTTTTGTTTCTGTTTTCTTTATCGTATTCGTTCTTTCTCCTCATTCTTTCTCCGCTTGGCTTTTCCTGCTTAAATAGTCTGAAACTGCCACTTCCCGTGACCTATTTGTTTGGACTTTATATTCGGATTCACTTATTTCTACTAAATATTTTTCGATCTTTTCTTTCTGAGCAGAGCTTTTTCGCGTACGAGCACCTTGGAGTCCGTCCACCAGGAAAACTCTCTCCCTAGAAGATACATTCTCCGTTTTAATAGGGAGTTTTTTAGGCTAGAAGTTCCTTCTCCATAATGGGGGTCCATCCTGGCTGGCTATGCAAATTATCCACTGTTTTCGTAGGTCTCCGGCGCCAAATAGTATTTTTCTATTTCCTTATTGTCTTCCTTTAAATTTCTTTATATAGATGTAAAGTACTTCCTCCATGGCTTTTTCGAAGGCACCGCTCTCCAATATAAATGCATCCGTGATTGTATCTGGGATTTGTGTGTTTAACGTTTCGGATATAATTATATTTTTTAATTGGACCAACTCTTTCTCCGCCTCCTCTGTCCACACCCACCTACCTCCTCTATAGGTGGCTGTTATTGGTGCCGCCATTCTTGCGAAGTCCTTAATTTCAACTGTTAGGACGATAAACTTCCCAAATACCCCTTGGACTCCTTTTACATTTCTTGAGGTTTATATATTTGTATAGGTTCTATTCTTTCTTGGCTTCCTTCCTTAGAAATACCGATGTTTGGCCTTAACTTGAAGGCCACATTTCTCTATTATTTCCGTGTTTTTTTGTAATTGGTCCAACTTTTCGTCTTCGTCTCTTGCTTGGATGAAGAAGTCGTCCATATAGATGATCTGGGTTTCAAGGGAATTTCCTTCGAACGCCAGATCCACGCATCTTTTAAAATGACCTGGTGCATGTTTGGTTCCCATAGGAATTCTGTTGAACCGAAATTGCCGCAACTCATTTCCACGTGTTAGGACTTCCGCTGAATCCTCGGTAATTGGGATTTGATGAAATTCCGCTGCCAAATCTATCCAGCTGGAAATTCGGGATTTTTTAAGTTTACTATAAGGTCATTTATTCGGGATCATTTCATTCACCGCCCTATAATCTATGACCAACCTGTATTCCCCGTTGGTTTTTTTACCAACAGTGTGGGGCTATTCCACGCGCTACTTGTGCGGTCTATCAGACCCTCATAGATGTGTTTACATCATTTCCCTCATTTGGGGTCTTAACGGCTACAGGGTCCTGTACATCTGTGGTGCTACAGTCCCTAAATACTCTACGTGTAGCTTCAATTGGGGAGATTAGCTATACTCGGCAATTCATCTCTTAGAAGGAAATTAGTTCGATTCTTCTTCCGTTGGCGTTTTCCCCAACTGTATTTCCTTCGTTATCCTGGCTTCTTGTTCCTTCTCAACTTTTCTTGTAGTCGGTCGATTTCTTGTTTCGTCGTTTCTCGCCTCTTCTTCCCTTTCATTTCTTTCTTCATCTTCGCCGTATGTTTGTATTACCCCGCATTTGTTGGACTTTCTTCTTCCTTTTGGCGTTGTCAAACAAAAATTTTTAATAATAACGAGGCTTTCCCCGTCCCCTTTTTATTCGGCGCGAAAAAACCTACTAATTGCGTTTTTTTCTTCCTTGAATTTTTTTATTTTCCTGTGATTTTTCCACGTAAAATGCGTGGGTGCTTGTTTCCTTCGGCGTTTTTTATCGCGCTCTCCGTACTTGCTACTATATTTTCACAATTTTGCCCGTCCTGAATGTCTCTCTCTATCATTCTCAATTTTTCGGTTTTGACCAAAAAATCCCTTTATCCCCTTAGTTTTTCGATAAAATTCGGACGGGGCGTTCTCGGTGAAGCTTTGCGCTTTTCCGCATCAAACATCAGCTCGAACAGAGCACCTTTGGTTTCCGGCTTCAGGTTTCTTCTTGCCAATGCCTTCCCTAAGTGATCGCATTGCCTCGACACCTGGCTCATCCGACGTGAAATTTCACGCTGATGCCAGCCCATCGGGGCTGTGACGTCATGTGGTGAACCACGGTAGAATGCCTTGGTAAGAACCAATTTTTTGTTCTACAATTGGTTTCAATCATGAAACATTCCGATTATAAATTCCGTCCATAAAATCGGTATGCAGCCTTGTTAGTGATAAAAAATGTGTGCATCCCTAACGTTTATCCTTCGAACTCAAGGCCAAACATTTTCTTCCTAGCAACCTTTACGGGAGTATTGTAACTTCGCTACCGCTGTCTATTAGCATAGAGCAGCTGGTACCTCCGATACGCACTCTCACAAAGATCTTGCCTATGCGTGTCTATTATTAGTAAAGCATACCTTTTTTCCAGTAGCTTTTTATTTATTTTTTGTATTTATTTTTTACTTCTTCCTCCCTTATCCCGTCGTCCATCTGTCTAATCTCGTTCTTTCTGGCCACCTGGGGCCCTAGCGCATTTCATTCGTTTTAGATGTTTTTTCTTTATCTTCTATTATGTTTTTTTTTTATTTCCTTTGGGATGGCATAGCAGTTCTTATACTGTCCTGCCATGTTCCTCACTTCGTTCTTCATTTGCTTCATATCTACTCTTCTAACTTGTCTCTGACACCTTTCTTTGCTTGTTTTCCTTTGCTTGTTTTCTTTGCTTGTTTTCCATTTTTCCGTAAGAAACCTACGTGCGCTTCATTCAATTTTCTCTTGCGCATTACGTTATCAACAT
>SCLF01134965.1:0-10543 GCA_004367975.1 Mesochordaeus erythrocephalus
GGAGTTGTTTACAAAAAAGATGTGGACAAGATGATGGAAACATTTATTGCCAAAGCAACCAAAACGTCACCATCTGAAACAACGGCATCATCTAGGTCACCGAGGTCATCTACGTCGTCTATGTCATCTACGTCATCATCTGAAACCACGCCTGAAACGGATGTTAAGCTTATAACTGTATTGGTCACGGCACATGGACTTGAACATGATGAAATTGTCTTTTCAGACAAAGAATCGATAAATATAAAGAGTCTGTTGAAGCCAATTATGACTTGCAAAATGTTTCGCGGATTACCAAAACTGGTGCTTTGCCAATTTTGTAGAGGAAATTCTAACAACCAATTGGTATTTGGCGATGACGCGGACGTCAGCAAACCGATATTAAACTGGCAGGAAAGTTTCGAAATATTAATCTTTTGAACATATTTTATTGGCGTTGGTTATTACCTTGAGGATATCTATAACCCCATAGGTCAATATTCACAATTTATGTTGTAATCCAAATCCGCAAGCGTGTTACTTTTTTGGCATGATGCTTGTAATCATATCAATTTATGTGAAGGAGGTACATGTAGGCATCGGGCTCCATTAGAATATTTAGTCACCAGTGGTCTACGGAGAAGATGTATAATGATACTAATTATTATAGCATAATATTGTGAAATTATAATATTAATTGTTAAGTTGTATAATATAACATTTTTTAAAATGAAATCAGAACTCGCATTAAGATATCAGTAGTTCATTATGTCCTAAATCGGAAGTTAAAACGCTCATTTCCTCCGACCAATAATGATTGTTTGGTATGTTTGTGGGACTTCTCGAATATTTCATAAATTTCTTAAATTGACAGCATGGGCCTAGAGGTATGGCCATATATACAGAGACATAGCTACAGATACCAGTTGCAGTATTTATCGAAATTCAAGTCCAATAAGATAAAACCTGGGCAAGAAGTAGTAATGGCGTTAAAATAAAAATTATATATTAAAAATAAATTGTTTTAAAAAGGAAGGAAATATAGTTCTATTATGAAAAATGTTAACAATTTTTAGCAAAAATAATAATACCAAGTTTCAGGGAAAACAATAATTGTACTGCATAGAAACGTAATGTCAATAGATCGAGACAGGTTGAAAACGGGAAATAAATACTAATACCTAAACATGGAAGTAACTAAGTAACGGAAAATGAAAAAAGTAAGTAATTCAGTAATTACTTGCAATGATCAGGATTGTTTGGGAAAGCTCGCTTATAAATTTAGCCCAAATAATATATGGCAAATTCGGTTTATTTCAAAGTTGACGAAAGTATTTGTATTTGAATTTTGTACGTGAATTTTATTATTTAGCAGTTACATTGTTCGTACAATATGTACGGTAGCCGTTTCTTGTTTCATTGCTAAGCATTAGTACCGGCTTTTCGGCGTGATGTTCCTCCATAAACTTCACTTTCCCATTAGATCACAAGGTAAGTTCATATTTGACTGGTCCGTATGTCCCGATATGCCGAAATATCGTACAACTCGTTGGTCCAGTCCAACCTGGGCAACGCCATTAGTTTTGCTTTAAAGAAGTGTCAGCAGTTCAATTAATTTATGGGTTAAATTAATATAATAATAACCTTTTTCGTGGCCCATCTTGATTCTGGTCCTCTCTCATATCTAGAGAGGATCAATTCGACGCCCAATAGGAACAATTATCCTTGATGCGGCGATATAACTTTACACGATGTCGATTGCTGCGCATTCCTTGCATTCCTTGCGACCACGCTTTACTGACTAGGGTGATAACAGAGTTGCATTTGAGCGTAATGGAATTATTGTAAATCCCTATTTGATAATAATATAGACAAAAACTTCACACTGATAAAATGCGAATTTTGTCTTTAGTTTCGTTGTGTAAAATATTAATCATTCCAAAATGTGAGTATGTCATTGACGAGTAGTTTGATGGCATTGACCATGCTGTATTGGGCTCCATGCGTTGTAAACGTTAGTAGGTTCAGGAAGAGCCTTGTCCCATCGATTAAAGAATAGTATCGGTGATTTCTATGTTTTTGCTACATCTGTGATTTTCGATAACGGTGTGACCTCATTTTCTATTGTGCAGTCTATTGCACTGACTTATACGCAAAATCGTATAGTCGTATCATTTTTAATTATTCACGTCGTATATATGTTGCTTGTTAGACGTAGCGTGAATGGTCTAAACTGTCCACTTTTGAAGAAAGACATACCCTCACTTAGTGCTGCTAGGCAAGATATGTTCGGTTTTTGTAATGCCAGTTAAGCGTCACTTAGAATATTATTGTGATCATCACAAGACTGTTTGAATAGCGTAGTGTAATCAGATGGTTAGTGATATCTATACTACACCCAGTTCGAGCTGTTGTTCCCAAAATTATGCCACACAGAATGCCTGGTAATACATGCGGCTCGTTTGATTAGTTTGATCGTGCCGATAGACCTGATAGCAGTTTCATCAGCGGTCGTTATTGACATTGTACTATTCTCATTAATCGGTAACGATAGTGAATTTGACATTGTAACTGAAATAAGATTGGCCGGACTTCCAGGGTCAGGAATTACGGATGCTTGTTCAGTTGATTGCTTTTTGTCAATGGATTACGTATTGTGTAATTTATTTTAAAACTCATTTACTATATGTGAGAAAATGGTCTCTATAGCACTAATAAGCCGACTGATAATGCTCCCTGTCCTTTCCGGACCAGATTGATCCGCGGTGCTGGTTGTGACGTACTCTATTATCACGTCGTCGTTGAAGATGTTGTCGTGGCTGGCCTCTTTCGCAGCTCAAACTAGTATTACCGCTTGCTTTGGGTCAGATTTCTAATCAGATTGGGCAAGTCGTTTTTCTGAAACGAGAGTGATGCTTTGGGTGTGCTCTTTTATAGTAATCAAGAACATTCTTACTAATTGTGTCAATGTGTGGTAGATATCTCCTGCCATTGGGGAAAACTGGGAATGATACTACATCTTTGAATGACAAAATACAACACGTATACAAAGAAATACAAAAATTAAAAAAATATAATAATTTTTGTCAGTTTAGAGTTAACGATGTCACCAAAGTGGGCTCTAAGCCGTTTTTTATTTATTCCTGGTGAGCCTTAAGTTTAGTGGGCCCAATAATGCAGTTCCGTGGGTGTGAGTCATCGCCGAGAAACAAACATTTGTATGTGGTTATAACCACTGCAGTATAACTAACCATACAAATCTATCTTTAAATACGAAAACCTAAGATTAAACACTTAACAATTATGCAAATGATTTTGTTAAATAAGCAAAAGAAGAATTGAATAATGCTGGATATAAATTCTCCACTGACAATCCTGGAACAAACACCATGCATAATGAATAAGTCATACCGAGTATACCATATATTTTCAGAACAATGCGACTGTGAGGTAATGAAATGTTCCTGCATTGCGAGTCCGAAAACAACTTTACTATTTCCTGAAAAAATCTACCAAGATCCGGTAGTTCAACGTTACTGCTCGAAACTGGAAGGCCTGAATGAACAGTACAAATTCAAAACACTTAATTTTGCTCGGCATATCATATGGGTAACGACCACAACTAATACTTATGAAGACGGGATCATCCTTATCATTCGTTTCACTCGAATCTCAACAATCCAGTTAGATTACTACATGTTTCAGAAACTAAACTGTAAAGAAGCTGAGAAAATTCATATCAAAGAAACATTAAGCCAATAACCTACACGTAAATGTCGCAGTTCGTTTTTCGGACAAACGAAATAGTCAGGCAGTAGAAATTGGAACAGCTCTGGATGAACAATTATTAACCAAGCTCACTGAAGAAATCAAGTTAGCGGATCAGGTCGTCTCACGCACAACAGAAGATCTTTGTGCATGTATACAGAAATCTGGTCTGTGGATACAATGAATAAACAAGTTGATAATGTTCAATTGGCAAGGTTCCATCAGCAATAAATTTAAAAACAGTTATGAGCTTCTGTATGGCTTTCATGCCAACACATATTTTCAATCGTCTGGCTCATAGACCGAGCTCCTTATGAAATGCACCATAAATATATTACATACACTAAAGTTGCGGTATCTGCGGGAACTTGAAGTTGAAGTGCCAGAATCACACGATAAGAATTATACCCTACTGAATATTACAACTATTTAGGTTTATATTTAAACACGAAGAATCATGCAAAAGAGTAACAGGTCTAGAAGGAAAAACTGTAATGCAATGAACTACGCGGTATCACAATATGCGACACAACTCAGAATCAATACCCTTGGACCCACGGGTGCGTGAAGAACATGTTGAAAATGGCTGTATGTCGAGAACAATCGTACGGATCGTCAGAAAATTATTATGTCAGACCAATCTCAAGCGGAATATTCGTATTGACCACACAACCGATCGTGCTGCGTAAACATAATGTACATACGACTATCATCACAACGACAGGGACCATCAATGGAGACAACTTAGTTCTGAATAAGGCACACTCATCAGTTTCCATCGAATTCCAATCCTTATTGTCGACCACCGAACTCGCAGTCGCCAGTAACGTAACCATTAATTAACATTCAACATTTAAATATACTTATAAATATACTACAGTCACAACCGACAAACAAAACACCGCTAACAATAGCGATAGCTGGTTTCTGTCCTGGATCATCACTTACCTTCATCGGAGAAACAACTCAATGCGGTCACGAATTTTGGACATGATGGTAGCCATACGGCCCCCATAATTTTACTCGCTTAGTCCAATTAGCAATCATGCCTAGTTGTATAGAATGACAAATAACATCAGCACGATACATCAGCAAAACCACAAACAAGTAGTAAAATAACTACATCGTGATTTCACGATATCGCTATTAAAATAGCAAAACAAATGCCGCATCTACTAACATATCTTATTAGCTAAATACAGTTGCTTAATTTTCTGCTCAGCATTTTTCACCTTCATATACAACCACTTTAAAAAACATTCACGGACTAAGGAAGGAACAGGAAGCATAGAATATGTGCACACGGAATCGAGCCAAAGTTGTGGGGAGTGGGAAAATGATTAGCTTATGGGGAAAATATGAACAAAGGGTTCAATGAAGGGCCGACAGACGGTACGGGTCACAAAAGTTTCCCTTTATCATAATCTCGTATTATTCGCCTCATATCCCTCTACCCTGGCACCAAATCTAGCTATATTCTGTGCATGTATTTTGTTAATATTATATATAGCAAGATTGATAAGGACCAATACTCTTAAGCCGAAGCAAAAATAATACTAAGTCTAGTCACAAAATTTTTAGGTCGGTATATATTCAGTTTTTTCCCACTTTACTTTTCGTTTATTTCGTTCACTTCCGGTCAAAAAATGCGCAAGAAAATTCGATATTGATGTACAGCTCGACGTTTTCCAAACTAAGACACAGCTGTCATAAATTGTAAAAAACTAATTTTAAAGTGTCATGTCCTAAGTACTTATTTTTTAAAAAGTTATGACCCGATTAACGAACATGTGTTTAGAAATTCACCAATTTCAGCTTGCGGATTAAGGACTTAAGAAAATACCTCTCAGGCACCGTTTTTAAGTATCCTGCAGGCTCCATTTTGGTTTATTTTAGCCATGGATATTATCCCAATTAATACGAACCCCAATTATACGAAACATTTTCAATTTTCAATTTCAAGGTTCATTTTCGGTCAAGCAATAAACAGCTTTTCTTAGGAGGTAAAATACTATATTTTTTAAAGTGTCATTTCCTAAGTACCTGTAGGTACTTAAATTTTGTGAGGATAGTGTTCCACTAGAGGTCGTCCGTGGTTAAAAAAGCCAAAATGGTGGCTGAGAGATAGGTAAATCTTAGCCCTGTAAAACAGAAAATTCTCAGAAACCTTCAAAGTGCGACATGGCCCTTGCATTCGCAACCGCAGACGGTAATAGAGCAGTCCGCGAGGACTTTGGGTCGCCGTTCATCCAAAGCTTCTGCAAATATGCGGAATATTTGAACGACTTAAACGATATACATTTTGCAGTGACGATGGAGTTAAGCGAAAAAGAATATCGGATAAGGACTCACGATGGGAGTTATCTTGTTAACATCGCCCCAATGCTAACGAGTACTCTTCGAAAAAGACTTAAATTGTGGATCTGATATACATATACGAAATAAATATTTGGAATTCTTAATCCTCTTGTAAACATTTGCTTGCATTCGCCATACTCATAATCGACATTTTATGTCGCTAAAAGTTCTTAACTACTTAACTGCATTTTGTAGCGATTGGGGTCATGTATGGTGTCTTTCATTCATATAGGTAGATACACAATTGCCTCACGGTCGTTATGTTACCACTGCATGGCCATGCTGTATTCATGTGATTAAACATCACCTTTTAAAACTTTTTTTTAGTTTTCTTAAAGTGTCTATTGGAATAAAATAGGAGTCCAATGAGTTTTGGACCCACAATCTTACGCTTACAAATATAAAATTTGGAAACTAAACTCGGGTTGCAAAAAGCGTCCGATTTGACAAGGCCAATTGCTTATATGTACGCAATTTAACTACATGCGGAATGTAGCTTGAGAAATAATATTAGAACCAATTATCTTCATTCATAGTTTTTTCAATTTCATCGGATTGATTCGGGTCAAATGGTATTTCAGATTTATCCGGAACATTTGTGAGTTTTTCTGAAAGCAGCTTGACAAATTTTAGCTTCCATATTATGCTGGATTTCGGCAAAACTTCCAACAGCTGTCTTTTCATCAACTTCGATTTTTGGCCTTCCGCTCCAATTCATGGTTAATTAACTTTTTACAAACGAAGTGCCTGTACCTTTTTTTAGCAATAGTTCCTTCCAGCCAGAAGAAACAATACTTCTAAAGGTTCATACCTTTCATCGACAAATTGCATGTAACATTATTTAACAATAAAATGCATTTTTTCATGGATATTTCTGATGCATAGTGTCAGCAAACCTTCCCATTTCTAAGCGAAACATTACGGACACAATATTTAAGTTTAACGACACCATATTTATTTGTCGTCGTTTATACACTAATAGTTGCTTTATAGCCATTCCTAAATAATGACTCTATTTATAGGCACATTTTAATTTATAATATACTACTGTGGTCTTACTACTTAAAATCATCTAATCAGTGTGTCATGCTGTAAACCCATGTGAAAATACAATTATGTGTTAAATACACGAATAAACTTCTAAAGGTACCTTAGTTCCAATATGCATTAGACTAGTACATTGCTAGTTGACCATTGCTAATAAATGACAAAATCATAAAATATTATATTTCATAGCAACTCGGGTTGTTAGAGATCAATCTCAATCCAAAAATCGTCGCAAAAATGGCATAATTGGAAATTATGCGCGAGCTCCTTCACATCTTATTTTAAACTTCAGAGGAAAATCAGGAATGTATATCATTACTAATATGCCGTGCTTCAGGAAACTAAATATTTTTGCAATATAAGCCCTGTGCACTGTTTTGAAAAAGTTTAGACTCATGACTGATCGCTAATAATACAACAGCTCGAGAATTATGTGTTTGTTATTTTCTCTATTGAGTTTATAAATGCTATTTCAAGAAGAAAAGAGGGTTAGGTCTAGAAAAAAAAAACACGGTAAAACAATTAATCTGGAAAAGTTCGTAAACGCTGAAATATATTTTATGAGAGAATGCTACATATATCGGTGAAATATTACGAAGCTCGAGTACCAGGTGATAGTAGCTGTCAGAGCGTTGCTTCGGGAAAGCAAAGGTTGCTGGTTCGCATTCGGAACCGAGCGTCAAAAAGGCTTTATCTATTAATGTAGTAGTTGAATTATAATACAAGCACGTATCAAATTGGAGTCCTCGGAAAAAATGTAAGTCTGCCAGTGAGAAGGATTGACAACGGTGTTGTGTGTAATATAATACCAAATGAGATTATCCCTGCGTCTGCTCGGAATATAGACCGTTGTTTCACGATACTACCACAGAAGGCGCTGGCAGACAGAAAAAATATCAGGTAACAAGCATTTGCACGAGGATAATATATATAGGTGACATCTTATGAAGCTCGGTTGATAGTTAGCGCAATTGGCAGATTATTGGTCCGGGAACGCAAAGGTTGCTGTTTCGAATCCGGAACCGAGCGCCCAAAGGTTTTACCTGTGAATGTAGTGGTTGAATTGAAATTGAATTTTCACTTGGATTGTACCACTTAGATTTATTGAAGGCATGTGACCCAAATTTATCCCACGCAAAAAATCTCTGCGACTCTCAACTTCAAAAAATCAATTTACGTTTTTTAGGTAGTACTCCCGATGATACTTCCGATCTAAAAATGATCGTAAATAAATGCGGCATGTAATTTGGAGAGATTCCTGGAAAAGAGTATGCTGACCTAGCTCTGCTCAGTTTCGAGTAAAACTCGAAAACTGGTCTATGAGGGAAAATACGCTCAAACGGTGTACAGAAGTTAAGAATTGTATCTACTTTACTATTACATCTAATCCATGATTCAATTGTGTCTGCGATGAGGACGACATTGAACGCATTACAGTATCACTATAGTACTACTTAGTTACTCGTGAGCAGTCGCGTGAAGTTCACGGTCAAACGGGAGGTCAGTTACCTCCCACTCGATTGCCGAAAATAACAACACGATTTCTACCCTCTCTTCCTCTTATGGGGAAATGGAAGTTCTCACTAGTCCAGGACCTGGCGGCAAATACAGGATGGAAGGACGGAAACGAAGGCTTCATTGATTGAGCTTCTATGGTTGCCAGGGTGTAACCAGTGGCACTTTTATACTTCCTGCCGGGTCTAGACGTGCTCACGGTGGGAAACGGAAAGTCTACCTTGCTTGCCCTTAATTGAAACAAGTAAACTTTGCCGTTCTAAACGTAAGTTTCTATCAAGTACTGGATTGTTTTACTTGCCTTAGGTCATATATGGAGTGTTCTCATGGATTGTCGATAACTCGGCAATAAGCAGGGGATTACCTTGTTTGCTTTCAGTGAGAAAGGGAAATATACCGAGGGGGAAAACCAAATAATCTTAGCATTTGATCAAGGGGGTAGTTTGTGCACTAGTTAACAACTAATGGGCAATCAGGGAAACTAAGCTAGTATGGGATTCCATTGCATTTGAGTGGGTCATAAAAAGTATTTTTTTGTTTTCTAGTGAACAAGTCTATGATGCACTTTCTTTCTCCCGGTGAAAGAATATAGGTTTAAATGGTCACGTTGAGAAGGACAGGCAAGCAACAGATTTTCTGGCCATTTGAAAGGGAGACAGCTAGAGCTGTCCTTCCTGGTTGCTTCGATGAGAAAGGAATGCTCATCTGGTTTCCTTTTCTATTCGTAGTTTCCTTTTCTTCCTTGCGAGTTGAAAATTAGTAGTCAGAAAGTTCTGGCCTTGATGTTCCGTGAGAATGGGAACGATACTTTGGTCAAGCATGAACACTTAGCTAACTAATGATGAAAATTTTAGTGAAAAATATTCACTACTTTCCAAGTGAAATTGAAATTCTCGCGGTCCCATTATTCCTCAGTGATTGCCATAAAATAATCAATTTGATTTGAGGTTCTAATTGAGGTCTTGTCTTAACAGCCGAACTAATCAATTCATAATTGCTTGTATTTAGAAACATTATTCTGTGGCAATGACTATGTATGCTTGCAACACTTTACCTCGATCTGACAAGTCCGATTTTTTGTAGCGATTGGGGTCACTTTGGAGTATTCCATTCATATAAATATATGCATCCGTGTCCCATGGACAATATATTAGACGTACATGACCTAATTGTACGAATAGATGAAATTACTATTATTAAACATTTTTAAACGGCCAGGAAAATTGAAATTTTACTAACCAAGCTCATGAATCATGGAAAATTCCCAACTCCACAAACTTCCCAAGAAACGTATTGGATGATATAAAATAAATTGAATATATTTTAGTCTTACAGCGCGAATTAATCATCTACGACAGATTTGTTAGATTTAGCTCACGCGATTACATTAAAGGTGAAATATCTTAATAAGAGAAAAACTGGAAAATTTCTGTAACAAATAGGACGTTAATTCGTAAAAAGTGCGTCAATTTGTTAAAGATAATTTTCTACTATAAATTTTCTCGCGCAATAATTTGATATGGTTCTAAAATTGAGGCCGATAGTCCTCGGAGTACCAATGTACGGATGATGGTTAATATTAACCCGCTTGGGTCACTGAATAATTGAGTGATCATATTATGTCTTCAGGTACATTTATTTGTTTAATTATTAATTTAAAACAGTTGTGCTGTGGAGGCAGCCTATGACGTCAGAGTGTTAAATATATTTAACTTTGGCCGATAAATATCATTACTACTTATCATTATTAGACGACTTTTCCGTAACCAAAAGAGAAATACTATTGGATGGAGCATGGCATAGCCTATAAGCATGCAAAATTTCATAATAATTAATGTATGCTTCTCCAGAAAATTGGAAAGGAACATGAAGTTGT
>SCLF01135076.1:0-10540 GCA_004367975.1 Mesochordaeus erythrocephalus
GTAAAATATTCTAAAATAAGGGAGCTAGATTATATGACAAGCAGGACTTAAGGTGTATGTATCATAACAAATTCGGATACAAATGCCAAGATGATGAAAATGAGATATACTGGACAATGTTACATATGAGGAAGTATTTATTCATTTTTAAACTTGTTCTAATAATTATTTTAACAACATTTCAATGTTTATAGGCAATGCCCATAATGGAAATGCACGATGCTTTTAACCGACAGTTAGGACTTAAAGTAACACATTCAAGAAAGTGAATCATATATATTTACATAACCACTAACACACAAGTAGAATAAAGATGTTATACACATTTTTAGACGTAAGGTAAAAAGTAATCAAAATTACATGTGAGAGTTAATTAATAGAATTTTTTATACGGTGGAATCGACCAATAAGAAGCAGATAAAACTAAAATATAAAACTTTCCATCAAAAACTAATCAATACGAAATCACGTCGGGACAGTATGACAGATTAGACACTTTTTGACCTAATATAATTAGTAACAAATTTGGTAACAAATTTGGTATCAAAACCAGTACGTGACATAATAAACTAATTCAGTTTAATAAAAATACGAATACACAAAAAATCACGCGATGACCAAAATATAATTCCAATATTAGGCACGGAAATCAAGAGAAATCGATAACTATACTGTATATTTAACTGTAATAAATATATCTACTACATTAATTTGTTCAGATATTAAGAAATTCTAATACAATATATCTTAGACGTCATAAACCAAGTCACAAAATAGATTTACTTGTTTATTTATTTTATTTTTCTTTACTATTTTTGTGTCTCCCCTATAAATACCAAACAACACTAGAATTATTCCAGAAATATATGATTCACTGATAATACTCACTGACTTTATGATATAATAATCAAATTCCAAACGGCTGATTGTTCCACTTAAGCATCAATACCATAAATTTCCCATTATTCAAAAGAAAGTTAGAACACTGCACAATACTTCCAAATCAGACATTAGCAGTTAATATTATTAATAAACTTTTATTTTAATATTTCTTAATCTAATAACATGACCCATGACTATTAGATTACTTACTAACTATTCCATCAAATAATTGAAATATTACTAAATATTACTAACAATTTTACTAACAAATACAGAAATACCAAAAATACTCTAAAAATTTATAATAATAATTAAATATAATATTTAATTACTTCTAATAATCTATCACACATAATTTCTGATATTCTCAAAACATGATTAACATCAAAACTTTAAAACTAAATATATATTACAAAGTTTGGGCTTTAATTACTAATAATAATGCTGTTCAATGAACCACGAAAATATGTATATACCAATCAAACTTAAATTATATCAAAAAATATAACGTATTTCATATACTTTAGCATTATGGAAGATGTCTTTGCGGAACTGGAATACACAGGATACGATGTTAGCGAAGTTACAGCTAGATCTATGCCTAATGAAGGTATAAACAATGAGATGATGATAGACGACAACACATTACAAGAGATCACGGAACAAAGTGTAATAGATAGAGAATATACAGTAGAGGATTTTGGTACACAGCCTACAAACAAAACAACCATGAAACGTAAAGCAGACCGACAAGACCCCAATACTCAAAAACGTATGCATCATGCTTATGAAGAATGGACTGATAATTGGGAAGAAGATATACCGGAAGTTGACACTATAAATACCAAAAAGCCCCAAAACGATAAATCTTACAACTACAGAGGTCAAGGTAAAAATGCGAACAGGGGCCATTTCCGAGGTCGAGGTCATAATCGAGGTCATAATCGAGGCCACAATCGTGGCAGAGGCTTTACACGGGGTAGAGGTTACCATTATCGTCAAGACGGTCAAAGTCGAGATGCTGGTAGATCAAAATATCCGTATAGCAAGTCAGTGGCTGGTTATAATAAGAACCAGGGTTCACGCAATTATTCTGGCAACAGACATGATATCGGTGATACACAGGCATCTTACAAAGTGACAGACAATTATACTCCTAATACCCAATATCAATACACGGCACAGGAAGATGTTCCGGAGCGAAACTTTAAAATCAACATCATTATTAATGAAAATGCTCCATGGACAACAAAACATGAATGTATCTTGGAAAACGCCAATGATCCGAACTCTTTTAATCATACCGAATCATTCTTAACCGTTATTTTCAATAAGTACAATGATAGATATCAAGTGATAAAAAAATTAGCGGTCTATAATTTAGTAGAAAATGTGGACTATTCTATAAAAACCAGTAATATTCCAGCGCACTGGGACCCGGAAAACACACCACTTGAAGTAAAATTTATTAATATAAAACACGTAATTATTAGCACTTATTTTTTACATGAGAATTTGGCCACCTGGTCATTTTGGTTTTCATTTGCGCAATCAATTTTTTGTAGCGCAATGTTTACATGTCCAGGTGGTCTGTTCCAGGAATATCTAATGTCCACAGACGTTTATAATAATTACAATTATGTATTTATTAGAGCCTTTAAAACGTGGAGTATGCAAAAAGATTTCATGAATGATAATAGAAATGCTTCTATTATTAGAAACAAGGCATATTCGTTACTTAAATCGGAAAGAAAAATAACGGGTAAGCATTACGGAAAGGTATCAATTTATAATATGCCATGCCATCCAAATGGCGTTTTCCACGCTTACCAAAAGTCAAATATATGGTTAAAACCCAGCACTACAGTTTGGCAAACTTGGCTCGCTGCATATTATGACAGACGAGTTTTGCTCCTGAATGTTACGGGGCGTCCACTCGTATTTACACGCACGCCGGACTTCGAACAGATGAAGGCTGAACAAGCTGCACATGATCGAATATGGGCATCTGAGTTGCAAAAGAAAAAATTAGATCCGAACCATCAAATATTAGTCAAAAGGGTTAATTGGAATACAAGATCAGCCTTCAATATGTCCAAAGCCATCTACAAATCAAATGCTAGATTGGCAATGCTACAACCCCGTTTTGAAGAATTATTAGGTTTTAAACTTTGGTTTAAACATGATAACAAGACTCATATTTTATACGTCAGCGAAACAGAGGCCATGAAAAATGCCATTTGTGCATTTAGAATGATCAAACCAGCAACAATTGCGGAACAACGTACAGCTTATTTGTGGTCTAGAGCAATTGGAAGATTAAATTTAGAAGCAATTGATCTAATTAGATGCTTAGAATTGACGATGAAAGAAACTATTAGAGATTTAGGACATATCATGTGTCGTGAACGCGACTACCAACATATGATTAACGCTGAAAAGAACTTTGAGATTGAAGAACTCAAACTCACGCAAACGCTAATTATAAAACAAATATCAATGATGGGGAAAGATTATTACACAGACAAAGGCAACCAATTGAAAGCAATATCAATGACATTAAATGGAGGTTCAGTCGCACCATCTGACATTTTGACAGCATTTAACGATCTGGAACAACATCAAGCATCACAAGTACCGAAACCAAGAATGATCATGTCTAACGAACACTATGCTTATTCAATTATGGATCCTAAATGCTCGAATAACAATGTTCAATCAATTAGCTCAAATATTAAGGCGGCAATAATTACTGCAGGTTCTAATTTTCCATCGACTTTTAACACCTTATATACGGAAAATAAGATAGCGAATATAGGAGATAAGGAGAAAGTTATACCCACGGATGAAATATTAGATTTTTCAAATAATAATAGTTATTCAAAAAATATCAATAAGTCACTGACCAATGAAAATTCAGTAGTTAGAAATTTTAATAACTCTACTAATATAATCCCAATTTCAAAAAATACGATTTCAAACACTTATACTTTCTCTCATAGTACAAATAATTATAATATAATATCTAATAATCCTAATACAATGCAATTACTAGATAATACCAATACGTGGAATAAAAATTTAGAGACCAACGTCCAAACTCAAACTAATATTACTAACAGTAGCCATAACAATTTAAATTTATATACCAGGGATAAATATATTAGCTGTGACAAAATAATATATAATACTCGTATAGAGAGTAGTAGAGCTAATATCACACCAAATAATTTTCGGGAAATTCTAGACATCTCAGAAAACAGCGATAATATAAGCACTTTTAACATCGAGCAAAATGACATTCAAATAGTTGACCCAAATTATAATAAATATAATAGAAATAAGCAAAACTTCAAACCACTCGAAATTGTACAAAATAAGGAACCCAAAATTTCCAATATTCTAAACCAAAAAATTACCCTAACAAATGCTATACTTAATAAAAAATACTCGGTCAACGAAAACATATTATGGGCATTAATAGAGGCAACTCAAATTAAAAATGAATCCTACAAAAATGTTAAAATAATTAACTTATTTGATAAATATAAAAATCAAGCACTCATAATAGAAAATTTTTCCTGGAGCCCAGGTGATGGTGGCGAAATTTATAATAATAATATATATGGCCATAAAAGAGTAAAATTAAATTCTAAACTAGCACGGGATAAATGGTTCGCCTGGAACGCTATTTTCACTCAACATCTAATATATATCCTTAGATGTATTATAGACGTGTCCCCTAAAAAAGACAGCTTGGCTCATATCGACGAATCAATTTATCTAATAGAAAAATTAACAAATCTATGTAAAAATTTCTTAAATAAATCATTTTTATCCAACACAATTAAAAATATTAACCAATTCAAAAAAAACTGTCCCCCTATTAGTAATGATCTTTATTTTTTAATAGAAGAAATTTTACACAAATTAGCAAACAAATTATCTTTAGACATTAATATTGGTAATCCAAATATGGTAAAATGTATTCTGAAACAGATATTAACGAATAATTACTCTAACAATCCGTGGGATATCATATTAAGCTCGCCAAGAAATGTACAATTATCAAATCCTCAGACACACTCACTAACACAACCAATATTTCAACCGACCAACCAAACTCCACAAACATACTTACAAATGTTGGAATCAATATCTCCCCAAGCAACCCAGATAACATCGACCCCAACTCAAATGAGATGGAATGATATTACTGAATCACAAAGACACCCTATCCAGAATACTGGTATTTATAACTCGGGTAATGGGTTTAAACATCTGGATATTCCGCCTTTGGGGGACTTTAACTTTAATGCTGACGGTATAAATACACAAATATTATCACCACATAAAGGAGTTAAAAACACCAGTAAGGATAAAAATCAAATGATTCTAACATTTCAACCAGAAAGCTATACTATTGGGAAATCAAAATTTTCTGATTTTCCCTTTTTTAAAGATTTTGATATAGACAAAGACTTTTTAGACCTAGGAGAAATAAATAAAGAATATATTATCCCACTTCCGGTGATTCCAGAATTTGAATTTAAATTTTCCAGAAGAGCAATTCTACAATCCGACATGTTACCTTGTCTAAATGAGGCATACTTAATTATTAACGATAAAGAATTCAAAATTCCATCTACTAACTTTGAAAAACCATTTAAAAATAATCTAACTAACACTAATTTAGAATTTATTTACGTAAACATTAATAGACCAATTTTCAGTAAATTACAACGCTTGGTTGACAAATTTAATAATGCACAAATGTTTCTAATAGCAGAACTTGAAACCACAGATTGTGAGCTTAAAGATAATAAAGTAATACCTTTAGGATATAACTTTATTAGCCATGATACTATTAGAGTAAGTGGGAAAAATATTATATTAAGTATGATATTATATAAAAGCAATTTAGAAAACAAAATCACTCAAATAAAACTCCCTCCACCATTTACGATGTTAAAATATAAACTAGAAAATAGAACATTAAATATAGCAGTTTTTTACCGACCTATAGCTAATTCAAAAAAATGGGAAGGTTTAGGAGGCGAAAACTATTTTCTACAAAATTTTGACTCAGTAATTACGATCCAAAAAAAGGTCCCTTCAATATTAGCAGGGGACCTAAATGGCAATATTTCGAGAGCACGTAATAATTATGAAAAAAACTTTATCCCATCAATTAGAGGAACCATAAACGAATATATAAATCTAATTGATTCACCAACATTTCATAAAATCTGTCGAGGACACAAAAAATCTAGCTCAACAATAGATATAGTGCTAACAAAAGGATTAGAAGTATCAAAATATCAACATTCAGGAACTATTGAAATTGGCAACGATGGCCACGACATTATCACAATAAAATGCAAAACAATTTTATCTAATATTATAGGATATATTGAATACGATAAAAGACCACCGCTAGATAAAAATTTATTACGAAAATGTGCATATGCATTGTTAAAAAGTCTAAAAACCAAATTGGAGGAAAAATATATAATTGACAATATAGGCCTAACAGATGATTTAGACAACCCAAGTGGTAATAAAGTAAATGGGAACGGCGTAGTTTATGATTCGGTATTAAGTTCTGAATATCTATTTGAATTTATTCATAACTTAGGTGGAGTACTACAACCAACTAATAAAAAAAAGATACCAATTTATAATAACCCCTCTATTATGTCTATTGAAAGTAAACAACTAAAAAATATTATATATAGCCTTTATCGTACTAGGGAAACTATATTAGACAAATACTACTTAGAAAAATTAGATGACAAAATTAAAAATATTAAACACTTAGCTAAAAATAGATTTCAACGGGACCGTAGAATTCATTTTGTAAGAGGAGTCACATCAGAATTCTTCATTGACATCGACTTTTTTAAGCTTAATAAGAAGCTCAACCCTAAAGACCGAATTAATGCAACAAAGAGAGAACAATATAAAGCTAATGATCTAGTAGATGAAATAGAAGAAGTATATGTTGAAATTCTAGAAAAAAACAAGAATTATATTCCGACATTTGATATAACTAAATTCATCCCAAACATACCGGAAAATAAAAAATTTAGCTTTGAAAATAACCTAATTAGCTGGGAAAATTTCGATAGATTTGGAAAATCATTCGAACAATGCCTTCAGTCGCTACGACCAATAACCAGAGGATTAGAAAATAATTCAAATGGTGAAATTTTCAATGCACTTCCATTCGAATTTAAAGAACTAATTTTTAAAGCAATAACGAGATATTTATATAAAAGTAAATTTCCGGACCGTTTTCTAATAACAAAATATATAGCAATACTTAAACCTGGTAATGTAGAACTAAGAAAAAATCGAAGATTTCTATCAATAGGCTGTCCAGAGCAACAATTAATGATGAAAATTGTTGCCTCTAGCCTCCAAAAATTTTGTGAAACAAATAATCTATTTGATAAATCACAATATGGGTTTAGACGCCATTCAGGTTGTGATATGGCTACGGCTACATTAATTAATAAATTATCACAAATAAATAATAAATCAATGGCTATAATCACAGCCATTGACCTCAGTTCAGCTTTCTTTTGCGTGAAATTCGATGTTATTAGAAAAATTATGAACAAATTAGTCCAAAAACACACTATGACTTTTTTTGAATCTATGCTAAGAATTAGAAGTGGTTTTTTAATAAGCGGAGGTGAAAAATCGAGAAAATTTAATATACCACCAGTAGGAGTAGTACAAGGTGAACCTACTTCACCTCTAATATTCAATTTAGCTATAAATGGGTTTATAAAATACGTCATTCCAAATCCGGAAAATAATACAGAGCACTGTGGCAAATTAGCCCAGTGCTATGCTGATGACAGCATTATAGCACTCTGGGAAAATGACAATAATATAATATTAGATAAACTTAATCAACTATTAGATAATACTACTGAATTTATGAAAAACTGTGGCTTTTTAATAAACAAAAATAAAACCAAAATTATGCTAATAGGAAATAAAAATAAAATAAACTCATTTTCAAAAAGTCTGAATACAAGTATCGGTGAAATTAATTTAGACAATTCTCTAAAAATCTTAGGCCTGAGATTTAACCAAAGTCTTAATTTTTCCCCACAAATTGATCATATTGCAACTAAACTTAAGGCTCAAATATTTGCCATAAAAAATTTGAAAAATTTGGGGACCAAGCGTCAATTGCTGAAAGTTGCCTTTTCCTGCTCCTCAGGACTTTATACATTTGGTCTAGGAATACAGGCCCCTTGGAATAAAAACCAATATATTAGAATTCAAACCATTCTAAATGCACAACTTCGAATTATACTTGATATTAAACTAAATAAAAACGATAACATGTCACAGAAAGACTTACTACGACTTGCTGAATGGTGCCCAATTCATCTTATTCATAAAAAGATGAGTTTATGCACCATTAATAGAATACTTCGTAATAAAGGTCCTCAAGAAATATATGAAACCTTATGTAGAATGATAATATATTCGGACAATAGCTATTATAAAGATAGAGGCAATACACCAAACGAAATTAAAATATTTAAGAAAAATCTAATACAAGGAAAAAGAACGCCCACTTTATTAACTAAAATAGAAAACAATAAAATTAACAACAAAGAACACAAAGTTTTTCCCGGTGCGCATGCTAACTGGTTTAACAGTTTACCTTGTTCTATTCGGAATCTAATTGGCACAAAACAATTTGATGTACAGGTTTCATTATATTTTTCTACCAAATGTTACCACCGGATCAATTTCAAAAAATCTAATTGCTCTTTCTGCAAAAATAATATTACGATAAATGATAATAAACTTGATATAATGGTAGAAAACATAATTGCCCTTCTAAGCAAAAAAGTAGACTATGAGGAAATTTTAAAGATGGACGATAATAATATTAGAATTCTTGCAGACCTTAGCCATTTTTATGCCCCCTCTTATCATGACTTAATTGACGGCACATATGATGATGATAAAATAAGCTAATATGGGCTACTAGTGCTATTATGACAAAACGTAAGCTAATTTATATCAAACTTCAGAATTATAAAAATTGTAAAGCTTCAATTATCCAAGTTAAAATCCAATTAAAAGAGCTATTTACAAGACGATAGATCCAAGCTAACTATTATATAATAACACTAAAAAGAATGTATATTCTAAAAACTGTACAAAAGCCTGTATAAAATCCGTAGGACGATTTAAGATATACAATTGAACTTCTAAAATCCTTAAAGTAACGCTATATATTTTCAATTTATTACACCAATACTTATATTATATATCATAAATCACTGTATTAAACATTATATATAATCATTCCATTATAAAACACCCATTCTATGAATTATGCTATTCTAATAAGTAATTATACTATAAAGCTATAAATATTCCATTTTAGAAATCTATTACTGTATATATAAACATACTCGGCAATATCTACGTGAGATATAATTTTAGTTATATTGGACATATACTGTGGGTCGGTTATAGTTACTAGCGGGGCGTGCTCCTCAGGGGTTAAATATAGGTTTGATTGATGACTTTAGAAATCGCAGTAGATTAGAAGATTATAAATAAGGAAGGCAAGTAGTTTCTTACAATCTCGACGAGATATAATATTGCTAATAAAAGATTTCCCAATAAAATCAAAGTTTAATTATATCAAAGTTAATTCTAAGATATTATAAAAGCCGGACAGTCGATTTCCCATATTTGAAATGATAGGATTGCTAACAGATAGCGGACATTTTGGACTTTAAGACTATCATTGACATGTTTTATCTACGTGACGAGACGGGGTGGATGGGATCCGGAAATATTATATCTGGCCATGCTCTAATTGTTAATATTTAGTGTAATCTATTTATGAAAGGCTATAAAATCCAACTGTAATCAATCGAATAAAAGGGGGAGTGTCTTGATTGCTAAACATGCACACTTTGCCAAACGGTTTTACCGAATTGATAAATAATATAAAGTGGGTAACTGAAATATAAGTTAAATTGCTTTTATAAAAGCAGACACTTTATAATGGAATACTGACTGTTGTAGATTGGGGTTTTGGTTTGGGTCTTTTCCGGCTCGTCTTGTCGCCTTGTCGCGTTGTCGCGCTGTTGCTTAGGAGGATCGATTGTGTTGCGCAATTTTGAATATTTGACACACAGATCACCAAATATTGCCAGCGGTCACTATAAGCTTACCAAAATTGAAATGTGGGTTATTGGAGGTCAAATTATCAAAATTGTAAAATATAGGACTTTAAGAGGGGAGAGCGCACAACGGGTTAAAATCTGATGCAATTTCAGATCATCATGATTTTTTGAATTCGATAGTTTTTATCTCTATTAGCAGACCCACAGTATCAATGTGTCGATATACTGAAAATAAATAATTATAATGACATACCTCTGCACGTAAAACGCGACATATGGCTATCTAACAACTATATTGGATCTGGTAATACTACTATACAAGATATAATGCTCTTAAATCTATTATCTAACTATTACTAACCAAAACAATTTATTGCTAACTAACCAACTTCACTGTACACCAGAACATGCCTTAACGCGCCACCTTCGGCGACAAAAAAGTGGCGCGTTAAGGTAGGTTTGGCGCGTTAAGGTGG